>JAKLLW010000015.1:0-91722 GCA_022814695.1 Neocatenulostroma microsporum
GAAGGTTCTCGCCACACCGCCAGGAGTTCGTGAGTTTGGACGCGAGACAGGACAACATGCGGACCACCTCAAGCCAAAAATTACTGAAGTACGCCCACGTGCGCGGACACCAGAGCACAACATTCGAGATGCAGAAGCCAAGTCTGAAGACCACGGGCTTTGATTTGGACAGCAAGTCGCCGACACAGACGGTGCTTTCGAGTCCAGACGAAGCCTACCGGAGTCCATTGCACCAGAGCGACAGCACTCCGGATCTCGGAAGCGTGAGAAGTATGTCGCCGACCTTCTCCGGTAGCGGCAGAGGCAGGATCCCGCCAGAATACGTAGGCCGCATTACGCCCGATCTGGCTGCGCTTGCCAGCCCTTCGCCTCCTCCGGTCAGCTACAACAGTGTCAGCATGAATCGACGAGAGAGCGACTATTTCGCACAACAGCGGCGCGGCTTCGCGCGAGAGCCGTCAATGGACTCGGTGACTGAGCACGACGCACAGCAGAGCTGGGCAGCACGGAGACCAGGAAGTCACGAGAGGCGATACAACCCGCCCACTGCATCTTTCTCGGCACCCAAGACACCATCACGGCAGTCGAGTACAAGATCTGTCGCCTTTGCAGCCGATCCACGAGAAGTGTACGGTCGAGGAGGTTTGGCGCTGAACCCGCCTAGTGAGGCGGGTGAAAGCCAGGAAGATCTGACGCAAGAGCCAAGAGGGCAGAGTCTGGATCGAAGATAGCATTGTTCATAACAGTACACAGTATATGTGGACGGGTATGACGCTCCGCCAAGATGGAGTAAAAGCAGGATGAATGTACATATGTCATGACAAGATACCCAGCCGCAAGGATGAAGGCTACCATTGCCTCTCGGTTGTAATAGTATTTAGCAAGCTCGAAAGTATGCAGCCTTTTGAACACCTATATCCGCCCTTCGTCTTATTATCATTCACCTCTCAGGTTCAGTACGTACTGAACCTACGATGCAGGTACGGAGTACGCCACATTTAGCCGGCCACTACCCCTCAGGACGACCCAAACACTACGCTCATACCGTACGCTTAAATTTGCGAGTTCTCCTCACGCTGTATGCACACTGCTGTAGCTTGTGATCGGGTCCGTATCGAGAGCGGAAGGTCGCACCCTTGGAGGTGGCCATCGTGCATGGCGGCGGCAGAATGGTGCCTCTCCTCATGGTAGATATAAGCCACGCTGAACTCCATTTGCCACACTAAAAGATACCACAACATCGGAAGTATGAAGTTCTTCAAGGTGGCCCCTGCCGTGACAAGCGCCTTTGCTTTCATTGCCATCTCAGACGCAGCATCTCATAGCGCTGAGTTCGGCCTCGACGTTCCAGCATCCTGCTCACGACTCCCAGGCCACCTGAAGCTCATCAACCAGACATATGTCCTGCCAGATCCATTCCGTTTTGCGAATGGTCGACCCGTCCAGACCGAGAACGATTGGGCTTGCCGGGCTGCCCAATTGCGAGAGCTGTTCCAAAAGTACGAACTGGGATACAAGCCACCGAAGCCGCCAGTGTTTTCCTCAACATTCGCCAATGACTCCATTGAAATAACGGCGGGTGTATCGGGAAGCCAGACCGTTAGCTTCTCCGTGCCGATTACATATCCCAACACCACCGGCTACGGACCTTCGCCGGCCGTCATTGTGTATGATGCCGTCAGCATACCGGTGCCTTCTCAAGTGGCCGTCATTACGCTCAATGTGGACCAGATCGCCCAGCAGAATAATGACTCCAGCCGTGGCGTTGGTTTGTTCTACGAGCTGTACGGCAATACGACCACCACAGCCGGTGCACTCATGGCTTGGTCATGGGCCGTGTCTCGCATCATCGATGCTCTCGAAGCGCATCCCGAAGCCGGCATCAATACACAGAGACTAGCTATCTCCGGCTGCTCGCGCAACGGCAAAGGCGCCTTGGTAGCAGGTGCTTTCGACGAGCGCATTGCGCTCACCATCCCGCAAGAACCTGGCTCCGGTGGAGATGCCTGCTGGCGCACAAGCCGCGATATGCTGGTGAATCGTAATCTGTATACACAGACAGCATGGGAAATCGTTCAGGAAAATGTCTGGTTTGCGAACTCCTTTGACTTCTTCGGCCGAGACAACTACACTATCGGTCTGCTCCCGGAAGACCACCACGAGCTTGCTGGCTTGGTGGCGCCTCGCGCCCTGTACTCGACGGAGAATGTGGGCCAGCTATGGCTGGGCGACTGGAGCAATCTCGAGTGCATGACTGCCGGGAACAAAATTTACCAGGCGCTCGGTGTCAAAGACCATCAAGGCTTCTCGCAAGACGGACCGCATGAGCATTGCTCGTTCCCGGCAGATCAGGAGGCCGAGATAGCCGCATTCTTCGACAAATTCCTGCTAGAAGAAGAGGCTAATACGCATGTCTTCCGTACCGTGGGGAATTGGAGTTTCGATCCGAAGTGGACGCCATGGACGGTACCAGACCTGACCAGATGGTGGCAGTGACTCTGGTGCACAGTGCCTTAGATGAAGTTGTTCAGTGGTCGCCGCTCTGGTGAGACTCAGGGTTGGCGAACTTGGAAGGACCGATGGCCGAGAACGAAACCGTTCTTGTGTAGCTTGAGGTAAGTAGCAAGACGAGGTAAGTATCGTACACGAAAGCTGTTATCCTTCGCTGTCATCAACATGCTTCGTCAAAGGCACGCCTTCCTCATCGTCTTGATCGTCAGCCTCCTCGCCACTGTGATGCACTCGCTGCCATCCTCGATGTCGTAAGCTGGCCAAAAGATGCTGGAGCTCGTCTCGCTTTTGCGTTACGACGTAAGTAGCCGCTAGGCTGAAAGCCATGACAATGGGCAAAAGTATGTACAGCAGCGTCCGGCCGCCAGCGAAGGCAGATGGTGTTCCATGAACCACGTAAGCGATCGCGATGCCCATGACAGGCTCGAGCGATCCGTCGTTTGCGTGCATTGGCGGGTGCTCAACAGTGTCGTAATGAGCTACGATAGACCATTGATCTCCCGGTATCACTACGCCTCTGTCGATGCAGCTGTTGATGCTGGCAATATGCGGTGTTTCATCGACAGCAGCGGCGGCTTCGCTGTAGTTCGCTTTCGTCCTGCAGATCCTGTAGCCATTCTTCATAAAGTCGAGATGGCTGCCACCGTCATGTAGATGACCACCTATGTACACGATCTGACCGCTGAAGCTCGAGTTGATCGTGGGACTGTTGTACGTGAACTGGGCATCGGCTTCCGCGGGCTTATCAGAGCTGCCGCAGCCCCCGATATCGAACCAGTACGGTACTGCTTGCCGAAAGCTGACGTCGAGTGACGGTATGAACTCCCAGATCATAGCCAGACTCACATACTGCGGCTCTTCAAGCATGTTCATAAGCTCTGCGGTGAAGGCTATCGAATCGTTGGCGAAGAAGGGGTAAGCTACCCTTGATCGGCCTGTAGCAGTAAAGTCCACTTCCGTTCGTTCGTTACCGGAAGCGAAAAAGCGTTGACCTGCCCGAACCTGCTCCGGACAGATGCTGTCGTTCCTGTTGCGGTTGACGAAGACCGTGTGGTGGAGCCACATGCCAGTATCGGCGTCTGCCACCGAGCCGTTTGGGTACTGCAGCTCAGCGTGCATCGCCATGATCAAACAGTCGGTGCATGGTGCTGGAACGGCGGCTTGGAAGTTGCTCATGCCATTGTCTACGCTTCGAGGCTTGGCTGTGTGAAGCCCGTAGCCTGTCCGGACGCGCTGAGAGCCGAGCTTGACGAAGCGATGGGGTACGAGGTTCCTCGTAGTGACTTCTGGCGTCTCAATGCCTCCATGATCGGCTGCTGCAAGGGCGAAAGTCGTCTGCCATAGCAAGGCTAGGAGCGCCAATGATCGAAACATCCTAGATCGTGGTTGCGGCGGCGTATTATCGATGTCGAGACGGAAGCAGCATGAGTCGACATAGCATGGTCGCAAAAACGCTCTCCTCGAGTTAGTGTTATAAGTGTATAAAGGCAAGACCGAGAAGGTGGCAGCCTGAGCTGAACGCGCGTTTCAGTAGCACCGCAGTAGGCGAAGGAGGTATCAGACGGAACGCGTCCGCGTCTGATGGGAAGTGAAGTCAAACGTTCACAAGCTAGCGTCCGCCTCTCCCGAGCCAATGGCGATCATCATATCGAGGTGCTACTCATCGACCACACCATGCTCCAAGCACGAACAAATATAATATGCAAGTGGAGAGAGCGCCCTGCCTGACGAGCTACTGTATGTCGATACCAAACCATTCTTTCAGATTCTGTACAATATGTCCAGCGTGAATGTATGTAGCCATCGAATGAAGCTCGACCTCGGTGCCAGACCCTACCCAGAACGTAACCCATCTCTCGTCAAGCCGTTCTCGCGTACGCCAGTGGCGCAACTTCAAATCTTTTCGCCAATCTCCAACGCGTCGACCATTCTCATGATCAGCACCACACCTCTCCCCACCGGTAGCATATGCCAGACACGGCACGCCAGGCGTAGCTGGCGAATCACAAGCCGTTGTCCGGCATGGACATTGAGTAAGCACTCAAGCTGGGCCGTGAACTGCTGATACCACAATCAATCCACGGTGATCTTCTTCAGCACCTTCCCAAGACTGTCGGACTATTGGATCGTCAGCGTTGACTCTCGATCGTCCTCTTACTTCATGCGTCGAAGCTCCAACTTACATGATACGGCTGCGTAATCTGGAAGTGGTTTCCAGTCATGTACTCAAACCTGTACTTCGCACCCGGCAGTAACTTCTCCCAACCTTCCGTCTTCAAATTCCCTCTCGGCTCCAGTAGGAAGCGTGTGACTTTGACACTCATGTCTACCTCCAACCCTGACTCCGCGACGTCCTTCACCAAGCCTTCCTTCACCCAGACGAAGTTCACCCATGGCGGCACATCCTTCTTGTCCAGAGGCGTGGGCATGTACTTGTCCACAGAGATAACCGTGGAGGTGAAATGCTGAACAAGCCATTCGGGTGCTTTCTTCTGCCCTACGGCACCCATCAGACCTTTCCTCGTTAGCTCAGCGACGACTTGCTGGGGGAGTGCCTCGTATCGTAACCGGCACGGCGAGTCAATGAGAATCATTTGCTCAATCTTCTCGCCCGCAGCGATTAGTAACTTGGCGACTTCGAATGCGTAATAGCCGCCTGCCGACCACCCGCCCAAGATGTATGACCGGCCCTTCGGTTGCAGCTTCTGTACCTCGCCAATCCAGAGCTTTGCCATTCTCTCGATCGAGCAAGTGAAGTCCTGCGCTTGCCGCAAGAAAGGAGAGTTCAGAGCAATGAGACAGACATTGTTTCCGATCGTGGGTAGGGTACCATAGGCGGTACCGGCTCCGCTGCCGTCAGGGAAAAGGTAAAGGTTCTTGGACGAGGTCTCGGGGTTGCCTTGTAGGACTACGGATAGCGGAACTTTGGGCTTGGGTATGTTGTCCCATGGATCGTCTGGCTCGGTCAATGGGGTCGAAGCCCGTTGCATTGGGGTAGTAGCACCATCTGCGAAGGGGGTAGTAGTGCCAGTGTTAGCGCCGGTGCTGGCGGTGCTGGTTCCATTGGCCTTCGCTTTTCCAGCTTTACCGCCGCCTTTCAGGAAGCCTTTGAAAGCGCCAACAGTCTGGTACTTTTCGAACACATCTGACGGTACATCCAGCCCTGCTTGACTCTTCAAATCGGATGCCGTTGCCGATGCGAGCAGGCCGCTGAGGCCAAGGAATTTCCAGGTCTCATGGTCTTGGAAATCCTCCGGTTCGAGCGATATGGCTTCCCCTATGACCTCGAAGGCTTTGTGTATATCATCGTCAGAAGCCATTGCTACCACGAGAGCACTGATGGTCTGGCAAAAAGGGTTTGTAGGGGAATATGTACCTCGTTTCGGCACGGTGAATCTTAGTGGGGGCACGGACCAAATCTGTTCGGCTGAGGGGACTCCGCAAAATGACCTTTCCAGACTCTTTCTCGTCCTCACACTCTTTTCACCTCATCATAGTCCCCCTCATCGATTATGTCCTTTGCGTTGAATGCGGTGTCCAGAAACGTTCGGCGTCCTCAAGATGGGCAATGCCACGCTGCAATGATAAGGTCCCGACTCAGAGCTTCTGGACGGGACTTCTTGAAGCACGACTTCATGGACCGGAGGAGAAGCGACAGAAGCCTCGAGCATGCGAGTCTTTGCGGCGATCGAATTACTCTAGCCATCAAGGCTTCCATCACATAACATCCATACCAGCAATCCCCGGCATAGCCAGACGGCTGACTGGGCTTTGTGTAAGAGCCCTGTCGAGCAGTATCAAAGGCAGGCTGCGAGGTGTAGTACTGGTTGCTTGCTGCCAGGCAAGCATTGACTGGTATGCTGAAGATGGGTATGTCACTCTCCGTCTGCTCCACAGAGTACGCTTTCTCCTTGTGATATTTCATCTGTATAAGAAGAGTACTTCGTGAATGATCTATACACGTCAAGCTGAGCTGGCTTGCTCCACTCTCTCTCTCCTACAGCCTTGGAGCATTCTGTGAATGATCAAGCTTGGCGGCCCGACTAGCGTCTCTTTCCTTCTGTTAAATATTTTGCGATCTGCAATGCAACCCCTTCGACTCGGCCAACAAAGCAAAGATGGCGAGACAGAAGCGCACCCTGATAGGCGCATCAGTCCTATCACTCGCGGATCCAGCGTATTGCAGGCATGCTGGCAACGTGTTCGCGGTCCTCGACCCAGAGGAAAGCCTCGACCATCGACCGGAAACCGAGCCAGAACCGAAAGCGAATTTCATGTCGCTACCAGCAGAGGTCCGGGCCATGATATACCGACCCATCATTACTGGCAAAGACGACTCTGACATGATCTCGGGAACCACCAGCAAGCTTACGGTCAAGAAACATCAAATCGACCACAAGCGTTTGAACCCACGCAAACACAAGGCGAAGGCACCGTTTGGCTTGCTCTATGTCAACCGCATTGTCAGCCAGGAGTTCTGGGGCGCTCTCGAGGAGTATGTGCCCCACCACTTCCGCATGCTCGTGTTTGAGCCTCGAACAGACTCGGATCGCCAGACGAACGATCTGGGCTACCTTCCGTCGACACACGCGCGTCACATTGTCATTCAACACTCCTTGTGGCTCGACATCGACAGCCACATCCCCGAGGACGTCTACACCATTACCGATCAAGAGCTCGATATGCTAGTCATCATGTCCGCAAAGTTCCAAGAGTTTACCACAGCAGTGCTGGCTTGCCAGCGGGCCACACACCTCGCACTGCACCTCGCCACACCAAGCCAACGCTCTCGAGTGCTAGACAGCGAAGACTCGGCGGAGAGCCTTGCATTCGATAGCCTCGTTCAAGTTGTAGAGTCAATGGCGAATCTCATTCGCTACTCGGTGACCGTCAACGATTCAGCAATGTACGCCAGCCGAGGGTCTACCGACACGCTGTGGACGAGCACAAATGTTGTCCGCTTTACGCATGAACACATGCCAGAGCCCCAGGGCGAGTGGGAGGAGCTTCATCGTGAGTTGAACTGGTCAGAGGGTGCTCATTGATTGGAGGAGAAGTGGAGGCGCAGGAGGTGCAGGAGTGAGGGGCGAAGGAGCAGAATGGGATGCCGAGAGGGGTGACGGAGGTTGAGTCTACAGTCCTCGTGCGTCAGGCGCCGTTCAACAACGGAGTCAATAGAGCACGATTGGGACGGTGCAATACACACAAGCAACGCAAAAATGTACTAGGGTACCGGGACCGCAGTCGCAGAAGACTACACCAACCTACTCCTCGGTCAGCCCGATGCTATCGCTACTCTTTGGTATCGGCTTCCAAAATCTCTCATTGTGCTTGGAAAGCTTGTGATCTACTCTTCACACGTATACATATCACAGCATACCATCACCTCTCGTCGCCGTTCTGCTATACTTCAGACGTAGTAATGAGTAGTAATGAGAACTTGCGAGGCAACCTTGATGCAACATTGCGACTAAGCTTACGGTCACGGTCACGATCACGGTCTCTAACTGCTCGGTTCTGTGGCTCTTGTACGCGCAGGAGACAAAACGGAGCGCGGGCGGACGGGCGACATCTTGGGAGAGAAGTTCACATAGAGTGGCGTCGAGCAGCGCAACAGATCATCATTGGGTAACCATATCTGAGGAGCCACATAGCCCACCAGCGCCATCGCTAAGCCAACAGCAAAGTAAGCAACAAAGCAGATTGCAAGACATATCCCGAACATCATGCGACAGATACAGCCTCCTCGCCCTCCGCTTCCGTCCCGCGACGTGCGAAAGCACCTTGAACGAGCACACCCAGATCCTGCACCATCTCACCATCCGGGACGCGGTTGATCAGTAGCTCGTGCAACCTCGTAGCAATGAAGTCCGTCTCAGCTTCACCAGGTTCCGTGGCGAAAGCATTGTACGCATCGATCGCGGGCTGGTTCCAGCCAAGCAGAGTGTCTTCCTCATCCACCTTGCCCGCCCAGCGAGAGACCTCCCCAGTTGACGTAGAGAGCCTATGCTCAATGTTGTGCATGCCTTGACCCTTCGGAATACGCTCAAGTGGCAGGCGAGAAGATTTCGTACGGTGAGCCTTGCCAGTGCTGCCCTCTGTTGTTCTTCGCCGTCGAGAAGCAGCTCGAGCGGCAGTAGGAGCTTGGTGCTCCTCATCGACTTCTGGGTCGTCCGCGGGGGCCGTGTCAACGTTTGCACTGACCTCCCGCAAAACGCGAACCTCGCTTGTCCTGCGACGCTTCCGCGGACGAGCAGCCTCTTTGTTGAGTGGGCCGAATCTCTCCTCCATAGCCGCAAGCTCACTGGCTGAAATGAAGCCGCGGGCACTGAGCACCGCCTTGGTCGGGCTTACATTCTCGTCATCGAGATCTGTACCTGGACGGCTGAGAGACCGGGTACGCCCAACCTGCTTGTAATTGCGACTCTCAACGAAGGAAGCGGCCGACTCATTACCAGTAAGGTCGACAGAGCCCACGAAGTCCCCGATATCTCGATTACGCCTGGGTGGTGTGAGCGGCCTCGGATCGTCAACCAGATCGCCTAGCTCGCCTTGCCGGACAAGATCAGCGTTGTCGCGAGGCTGATACGGCCGTTTCGGAGTCTGGCGCGGGCGTGGCCGACCTTCATCCTGAAGATGGTCGAACCAAACCTTCTCTCGAGGTGGCTGATCGACCATGGGTGACACAAACGGACGGTGAAGTTGTCCTTGTGCCTGCCGCTTCCGCGGGCTTTGGCGAGCGTGTTGGCTGGCATTCGGTATGGCGTGCAAAGGTGTGCCAACAGCTGGCTCTTCTGCCTGTGACGACAGGTTATAATCGTAGCTGGGCCGCGCCCGAGCCCGTCCCTGTTGACCCTCCTCATAGTCGATGTCATCCTGCACCTGGCGGGCCGGTGAGTGAAGCACCTGCGGAGGTGGTAGCACTTGTGAGCCAATGAGCCGGCCATCCCTAGCAAGCCGAATATCATGAACATGATCAGACGGGTGGAAGTCTTGGGCGGGCGGTGACGGCGAAGATGGACGCGGCGTTGGCAGGCTCTCTGCCTCTCTTTGTATCATGTCTTGGGCGTTCGGAAGCCGAGGGGACGCGCCAGCCAAGTCACGTTGATTATGGTTGTGCGGGAGTTCAGCAGTGTCGTCTTCTTGCGCAGTGACGGGACGTCGAATAGAAGCGTTCATCTTCGCCATCACCCATGGGTTCGATACAGTCACATCGTTCCGAGCCTGCCGTAACTCTTCAAAGTCGGCATCCGTGCGGCCGGTAGGTGGGCGGGCATCCATAAGCTCCAGGTCCTCTTCGTCGCACCCGTACATATTCGATCTGAACGCTCGCTTGGACGCCACGCTCACCTCTACATCATCGTAGATCTCGGCTTCGCGTACGTCGCTAGTAGGAGCTGGCGTGCGCATTAGGCTTTCGTCGTGAGGTGCTTCCCAGGGAGTTGCAGACAGCTGGCCTTTGGCATTGCGTGTCGGCTCCAGCGAAGTAACAAAGTCTTCGTCGTCATCAACACCATTGAGGTATGTTGCTGGACGGCTTGGCCGAGAACTTTCAATATCTCCAGCATGGTTTTCGTCGATTGATGCCTCGGCTTCTTTCACAGGGTACACTGCCGCGAATAACCTTCTTGAGAGCTCGACCAGCGTATCTGGATCCTCGAAAAGGACATCATCCTTGGCGGGCTCCACGTTGGGATCATAGCTTGCTGACGGGCATGCTATCTGCAGGTGGATGAATGGATCCTTGATGCCGTTGAAAGCTGGGTTGGCAGCCTTGAGAGATTCCCGGAAGACCTTGACCAACTGCTTCAGCGTGCCGCGAGCAGCGGAGACAGGCCGTCCATCTACCGACACGAAGGAGCCAATGCCGCTCACCTTCGTCGCATCTCCGTCTGGACGAGGTAGTAGTACATGAATGGCGAAGCCATTATCCTCGATCACAGACCAGGTACATTGCGAGACGCACGCAGAGCCAACGATCTTGAGTGCGGCGTCTTCAGCATTGCCACCAGCTTTGGGAGCATACATCCAGTTACCCTTGTCGTTCTTCGCTTTCAATACCCGGAGTGATAACCTGATACTCGGCCGTGCGAATGCGTATGCCTGGAGGGTCCTCTTGACCGTTTTCAGACACTTCTCGGCGTTCTTGAGCGTGTGCTGTCTCCGGACTGGCTGCGACTTGAAGAAGTCCGTGATCCTGACGGTAGTACCGACAGGCAGCGATGCACGTTCCTGACCAGCAACCTCTCCCCTCTGATTGATCTTCATAGCTGTAGCCACCTGCTCGCCTTCCACCCTCGTGCTGACGGTTAGCGAGCCACTCATCTCCGCTGCACTAGCCAGTGCTTGCCCCCGGAAGCCCAATGATGAGCCTCCAAGTTCTTTGATGTCGTCAAAAGCGGCCAGCTTGCTCGTGCAATTCGGTACTGCGACCAGTGGGCGGTCCTCAGGTGCGATGCCATGTCCATTGTCGCGTACTTGGATAACGTCGAGGGTGTTGCTATGAATCTCTATGGCGACTGATGTTGCGTGAGCATCGAGAGCATTGTCGATGAGCTCCTTCACGACAGATGCGGGATCGGTGAGTACTTGGGTGGCGCCGATGACACGGACAGTGCTGTCCTCCAGTTTGTGGATCGCCATGCTAGTCGCCACATGCCCAGATTCGCATGATTGCTGATATGTGATTGCCGACAGCACACGGTACGATGATGTGTCAAATAGATATTATTGCTATGAGGATGGAGATGCGATGAATGGTTGGTTGTTGAGCCGAGGTGAGGTTGAAGCCATCGCGGACGCGCTTTAGGAAAGAACGCGTCGGAAAGCTTATCGATAAGCCTTCGCGAGATTGCATCATTGGCTCACCATCGTCCGCGCCTTCCACAACCTCATCGCTCTACTTTTTCAGCTCATCGACGAGAGACGACTGGACGAAGCAACACTGTTGAGAACAATCTGATTTTCCCCATGGCGCTCAACCCGAAATTCGCAGGCCAAAAGCTGGCCGCTCACGCCTCTCCATACACCCTTCACACTTTGGAGCTATACCTCGACTATGTCTGCCCATTCTCGAAGAAGATGTTCGATACTGTCTACGATTCGGTCTTCCCGGTCGTCAAGAAGAAGTACGCCGATAAAGTACAATTCATCTTCAGGCAACAAATACAGCCATGGGTAACTTGACTTTTAACACCTCGGACTAGGTCTTGGACATTCATTGACAGTTGTACCAAACGCTATTAGCACCCATCGTCAACACTTGTCCACGAGGCCGGTGCAGCCGTCTTGAAGGAGAACCCGGACAAGTTCTGGGACTTCAGCAAAGCTCTCTTCGCCAAGCAGACCGACTTCTTCGATGTCAATGTTGTCAACGAGCCCAGGAACAAGACGTATGAACGACTGGCTAAGCTTGCCGGAGGCGTCGGCATCGACGAGAAGAAGATCTACGGCTTACTCGAAGTCTCTGACAAGCCGGACAAGGATGGCAGCATGAATGTCGGCAACGGCGTGACGAATGACATCAAGCTTATGGTCAAAGCAAATCGCCTCACGGGGGTCCATGTGACACCAAGTGTGTTATTCAACGTAAGCTGAATTGCTCTCATGGCTCACGCAGCAACTGACGATTGTCTCAGGGCGTAATGGAGAACGGCATATCGTCCAGCTTCAGCAAGGACGACTGGGAGCAGTGGCTGGAGAAGAACGTAACATGACTCACCGCCGGTTCGAAGTTATGAGAGACACCGATGAAGATGAAGCAATGGTGGTACATACGCGATGGGCATACTCAAACTTGGTTGCTTATACGCAGGTCTCTGATGGCGCCACCCACGTAGTCTCGAACGCCATAACCCGCATTTTCGCTGTCTCCAAAAAGCAAGGCTGCCTCATATTGCGTGATTCCCACCCCCAGATCGCAGAACTCCATCTCCAAAGACTTCTCCCTGCCCACCCGCTACTCGCAGCGCCCTCTCCACCAAGTCTTGCTGTCTTACTCAACGACTTGAGTAAGCCGGCAACTTCTCATGACGCCCAGTCACATCTGCATCCCGAACAACCACGTCACTGCAATGTCCACCGCATTGACCGTTGCAGTACGACTGATGGTAGTGGCCTGTGGCATCTTGGAAGATCGTCTGCTCTTGCCGTATCTGCTGTTGCTGTTGCTGTTGCTGACCTTGCGTCCGCTCGTTGCGCTTGTCGAGGTACTTGACGCCTTCGCGGGCAATAGCGAAAAGAGCGCCGTACTTGATGGCTTTGCGGAGTAGAGGCATGTCGACTTTCTTCGTAAACTGATGAGGAGATGGACTAGTGGCAGACGTCTCTTGATCTTGTTGGTAGCTTGGTGGAATTCGGAAGGTGTTTGGTATCCTCGGTTGTTGGACGTTCGGCTGTGGTTTGGAAAATCGGTGCTGTTGAAGATGGTTTGCGAGACAGATTTCGATGAGAGCAGAGAGAAGAAGTGGTGCCAGCAATATAGCTCTATGCGAGCAACTCGTTGGTGCGGCTGTGGCAGTGCAGATCACCACCGTGGTAGCGAGACGAGGCTGAGCCTGCTCGGTTTCGCGTTCGGTATCGGCTAGCCGACTCGGTATGTATCGCACACAGCCGCGATTGAGAACATGCTGTCCCAGCACCGTAAGATGCGGCGGCACTACTATCTGCCTGACATCCCAAACGCATTTGCCGCTAATAACTCAGCAGCCCGCACTTACCTTTCTCGCTCCAGAACGTACTTTAACCCATTCCAACGACAACATCACTCAGTGAGTATACAGATCGTGCACCCACTACGTTCAGTAAACAGCTGAGAAGCGCCATGGCTTGTATGAACGGGGTTTGAAAGCTTAACAAGTTCCACTGTTGGAACCCGCGCCATATTATTGTGTACCGCTGCTCCACCGCGCACGAAGCACACTTTCACAGCGGGAGAACTCGGTGAATATACCTTATGTATCCACTTTATTGTGCGAAGAGCCGCGAACCGCTGGTACCGTACCATGTGGTTCATACAGTCGCCTCTCATGGAGACTCAGGCAAGATAACGATCTGGATCTCTGCCGGCATCCCGCATTCCTTCCTCGCCAACTCCATTTGCCACCCAACGCTTACGCTCCCGTCTCTCAAGAAGCGTGAGCTCGAGACGTAAAAACCATCCTCTTCTTCAGGCCAAGTCCAGAAGCCAAAATCGTCCCTTATTGCTTGGGCCGACGGCCACCACTTTGCGGCTTTCTTCGGACTGTACTGCATTGGGGCTGGCTTCTTTTCCCATGGCAGCTCCGGGGTTGTGATATGTCTCCAGAATGCGAACTGCCAGCTATTACCATTCCAGTCACGGCTCTTCGCGGCGGGGCCGAAGAAGTCTTCCCAACTGCTCGTCGTGAGGTGCTTGCAGATCGGCCGCACAGATTGGATATCTCCGGTGTAGATATCCTGGCCCGCAGTAGTCTGAAAGCAACGTTGGTCCGGCATCAGCTCACCATCTACGATGAAGGGCCTTCGCTCGAACTTAGTCGGATCACACTTCACCAGGAGCAGCAAGCGGTGCTCGTCAAACAGCCGGCGTGCCACGTGTGGTACATTCTCAGCCGTACTGAGGCGGATGGGTTCGAGAGGGTCCTGCCTTGTCAGAACAGGGAGATCGTCATTTGGCCAGCGTTTGCGAATTAGATGAGGGAATCCTCGACTGCCTCGATGGAGAACGTGGTAGAAGTACTTTCGAGGCGTCCGCAGGGCCATCGGTGTTCTCGAAGACTGGGTCCCAGCAGGAGGGATCGTTCAGTGCTCCGTGGGATTGCAGAAGCTGGGAGACATTATGGAGACAGAGGCAGCGGATTCAGGTGCGCTCGTGTCAGTAGTATGCCTGCTGGTGTGACACAAGCACCTCATGATCCCCGCCTTATCAATGCATGCAGGTTGGGTGCATGAGGCTCCCTTGCTTCGGCGCCTACCGCGGCGATGACGTACTACGCCGATTGTCGAGCGACCGCCCGTGGTGATAGTCGCTCTTCTCATCTTCGCTGATGCAGCTACAGGGTACCAGAGAGGAGCTCATAATACGATGAGAAAAGAAGAGAGTGGAAGCCTGCCTTGCTTCCACAGCCCCTATGCTGCATACTCTCTTGGTGTACAACCTACACTCCACTACCACCAAATGTGGCTTTCGGCCACGGCACAGTACTTGATGAATCGTAGCGTAGACTCCCACAGCCAAAATTGCACGCCTCTCACTCATCATCGTCTTCCTTGGGCCTCCAAGCTCTGCGATATCTATCCATGGCATTTGGCGGCCAGGCCTGGAAATGGAACGTATCTCTGATCATATTGGCAGAAGGCCACCACTCCTCAGCCGCTTTGGGATCGAGCTGTAGGGATGGAAGTTTCCGACGCGCCCGCCAGTGCTTCAGTTCAGGCCACTTCCAGTGCGAACTCTCCCACTTCTCTGCTGGAGTGAAGTCATCTTCGGTGAAGAAATCTGTCCAGCTGCCCCATGGACTCCGCTTGCAGATGGGGCGGATGGACCAGACGTCCCGAATGTAGATGTCTCCTCCCCCGGCAGCCATGGGACCGCCATGCTCCGGTAACGTGACTTCGCCGTCCAGGAGTATGGGTCTATCGCGGAGTCTGCTAGATGGGATCTTCAGCAGGAGTAGTAGGCGGCGGTCATCGAAGACTCGGCGTGCCAGTTCTGGTATCTGTTCTGGTGTGCTGAGTGGAACGACATGTTGGCCTTGTGGAGCGATCAACACCGGTAATGCGCTCTGGTACCACCGCTTGTATATAAGCCATGGAAAGCCTCGACTGCCCGGGTGGAGGATGTGGTAGAGGTACCCTTTCGGTGCCATTGTCGTTGGGAGTGCAAAGCTGAAGTGCGCTTTCCCGTTAAACTGTAGCAGCGTCGGTGAACACGAGAGGAAAGGCAGTCTCCTACCATTCGAGATCTATCGGTGTGTTACAGGCAGCATCTCCGCCTTATCATTGCATGCATGCAGGCGCTAGAGGGGTACATGATGTGCCTTGCTTCGGCGCCTACCGTAAAGACCTACCGCATTTGGTTGGCACCGGCTGTCAACGAAAGCCTGAATAAGTGGCCGATCTCATTGTCAGCTAGGTACAAGATAGATGTTGATAGCATCTCGGAGTAGGACTTGATCAGGAGAAGAAGGAGTGTTGGGGAGGTGTAGAGGTGTGCCTTAGGGCCAGGCAAGCAGCAAACTCCGCGTATCCCCGGGATCCCGTCATCGTCGCTGACGAGCTGAGCCTCACTATCGCGAGCACAATGCGAAGCTGTTCGTAAGCGACTGCGCCTGTTCCTGATACCCGCCCAATGCATCGATAGCAGTATGCTGGCGCCTAATCGTTGAGGTCGCCATCAAAGTCATCGCCTTCGCGTGTCCATACGCCTCCACCTTCGCACCCTCATCCCTCCGCCGTCAACACCGCGGTCATGGCCGGCAACGAACATCGCTACTCAGATACGGCGCGCGCACTCGCGACGCAAATCAACGACGATGACGAACCTCTCTCGCAAAGCAGACACTCCTCCTCACCTTCTTGGCAACGAAGATCCGCCTCCCAACCCAGCGACAACCGCCCGCGATGGCAGCAGAACGCCGAAACACTACAGCGCAAAGGCTTGAAGCTCTGGTTTCACTTTACACCCTTACAACGAGCAGGCCTACTCGCGGCGGGCCTCATAGCATTCGTGCTACTCATACTAGGCTTGGTCTACAACGAGCGCATCTTCGCCTGGCTTGCGCCGGCGGCGAAACGATGGCGAGAACTACCTGGAGGATGGCTGATACTGTGGTTTATGACGTTCTTCGTCTCGTTCCCGCCTATGATTGGGTACTCGACGTGCGTCACGATCGCTGGGTTTGTGTTCGGGATGAAAGGGTGGTTCATAATGGCCTCTGCGACGATAGTAGGCTCTACTGTCGCATTCCTTGCATCACGGTCGGTCCTGCAGGGTTTCGTCAGCAGGTTGACGGAGAAAGATAAGCGCTTCGCTGCGCTTGCGCTGGTGCTGAAGCATGACGGATTGAAGCTGTTGATTATGATCCGGCTGTGTCCGCTACCCTACAGCTTGAGCAATGGAGCTATCAGCACAATACCGACCGTCACCTGGGCAAACTTCATGCTCGCGACCGCTATCGTCTCGCCGAAGCTATTGCTGCACGTCTTCGTCGGCAGCAGACTCGGCGATCTTGCCGAGAACGGCGACAAGATGGACTTTAAGACCAAGATGATCTCCTACATCTCGATCATCATCGGTATGGTAGCCGGCATCGCAACCGGATACTTCATTTACGTGCGCACGAAGGCGCGCGCGGCGCAGCTCGAGGCGGAAGAGGCTCAAGCGGCGAGAAGCGGCAGACGAGCGTCAAATGCCGGCGGCAATGAGTATATTGATGATTCCGACGAGCAAGATGCGGTGGATACGCTGAGGCGAGACGATGATATGTCGTTGCATACCACATACGGAGATGACTTGGAAAGTGGAAGGGGTTACCAGGATGAGTTTACGGACGACGAGGATGCTCATGAGCAGGATGTCTTTGACGTGGGCGATGGCGATTCAGACGCCGATTCTAGGACCGGAAGATAGCATGAGCCACGGTCGCGAGAAGTGCACTTTTGCGGTGGCGTCTTGGATACCTATGATAGACCGTCGGATAGACCGTCGGATAGACCGCCGAAGGAATAGATACTGAGCAATAGATTCGGTCGGCTCCTCAGCGGCGCATGTGCGCATGCGAAGCTCCTGCCCCAATCACTCGCGCATCGTTCCTGCCTGCCACGAGCTGCGCGACCACACCATCGAGACGTTGTGCGGTCTCGGCTAACTGTTGACATACTGACTCGCACGTCGTACCACCTATGTGCTGACCTGCTTCAGAAGAACCTCACGTATTGTTACGATCACGCTCCTGCCACGAGCTGCGCCGTCTTACCCGTCCCGCAAGCACAACATACTGCGGTGCCCCCTGCCCAGTCCAGCGGATACGCCGAGAAGTCCCATCAGGCCATCTGCATGATCGGGACCGCAATCTGTGAACCAGAAGATGCGCTGTCGATAATGCGCGTTGCCGGCCTTGCCCTCGCTTGGCGCCTGCTCGTTTTCGTTGCGGAATGTCTACGATTCCGTACAAGAAGCAGCGCCCTTCATCGTGCCGCTTGGCGCGTTTCATCAGCTATCATGACATGTGAAGATTCATATATCGCGTATGTGGCGCCCCCGCGAATATTCTGAGTTGAGGGCCGCGCCGAGACCGCTGCGCGAACCCAGTAGACTGGGGCGCTGTTTGTTTGTACTTGGCAAACGCATTCCTCAAGTGATCCCATGGCCAATGTTGCTTCATGCGCCGTTTCACGCCGCACGCGCAGCTTCTCGCCGTCAGTGAGCAGCATGCGCTCAACTGGTAGGTGGAGTCGTCGGTTGTATAGTGTATTGAAGATTGCCTGGTTCCCCGGACGAGATTGTGTATGCGGGTGCACCGCGCTAGTAACCGTCTAAACAGCCTATCAAACTGTATCGCTGCACGACATCAACAGGGGTGTTGATCTCCTTCAAATATAGCCGTCTTGTGTTTCGCATTCCAGAGACTGTCCTCCCGCTTCTCGTGGCTTCTGTGCACCTCACACTCCTTCACACTCACCCTCAGTCAATCCTTATTGTTCACTGCCAGCAGTGAATAGCCCACGCTCATTCTTCCGGCGCACGCGACGATATATGTGATACCGAAACGACAGCATCCGAGAAACGAAGCGCATAGCAACCAGTGCTCAGCGCCTCACTTACCAACACGACTGACGAATAAAGAGCCTCCGGAAGGCCTACGACGACAGCAACATGAAGTACCTCCTGACGGCAGCAGCGCTGCTTGCGGCGACGGCGACGGCGAATAAGCGTGATCTGTGCGCGGATGGTAGCACTGATGATAACTTCAACTACTACTGTCAGCCAGTGGACGCCATCACTTACACAGGCGTCGGCGGCTCCGGATCGTACAACCGAGTGTCCAACATGGGCACGGTCGACGGTCAAGCTTCCTGCGGCAGCTCACCCCAAGGGTACTCTGGCAGCCTGTCGCCCTTGGATGAGGAGGTGTCCATGCATTTCCGTGGACCGGTGAATCTCAGGCAGTTCGCGGTATACACACCAGACTCCGCATCGACCAAGAAAGCGCGTCGTGCGCCCAGGCACGAGCGCAGGCACGCACATGCTCATGCACACGGCTATGCGCATCAACCTCGCGAGGCCGAGGCGGCAGTCGGTGACATGGTGACTGCGACCATCAACGGTATTGTTGAGACTTGGATCAACGAGTGGTCCGGCCAGGCCACTTCTGCCCCCGCGGCCTCTTCTTCCAGCTCGTCGGTGGCGGTGGTCGAGAGTTACGCTGCGCCCTCTTCGACCTCGGACACCAGCAGCGCCCCGTCTGCGTCCTCCTCCTCCAGCTCGGACACCGGTGCCATCGCTTCCTCTCCCGGCGGCTGGGGTCGCCAGGCTTATTACGCCTCCGGAAATGGCTCGGTTGCGCCAGCATCCGAGGGCCTGGTGTTCCTGAACCACTTCGGCGGCTCTGGCTCTGGAGTTTTCGACTACACCTTCGGCGCCTCTCTCTCATACGCCAGCTCGGATGGCACGACTGGCACCTCTGGTGCTACGACGCTTGAAAACACTACACTTCCATCCAGCGCCGAGGTTATCATCATGACAGACGACAAGTGTGAGGGTAACGACTGTGGCTACTCCCGCGATGGCACTATCGCATACCACGGCTTTGATGGACCTTCAAAGGCCTTCTTCTTTGAGTTCTTCATGCCAAGCTCCGGCGAAACAGCTGCGTCGAAGTATGATCCTGTCGATATGCCTGCCATCTGGATGTTGAACGCCCAAATCCCAAGGACGCTGCAATACGGCGAGTCAGAGTGTTCCTGCTGGGAGTCTGGCTGTGGTGAGTTCGACATCTTCGAAGTTCTTGCGCCTGGCGATGCCCGTTGCAAGAGCACGTTGCACGGTAATATCCAAGGTGGCGACAGCGATTACATCTGGCGCCCTACGGAACAGCCGCTGCAGGCCGCGCTGGTGCTGTACGACAACAACATCCATATCAAGGTCTGGAATGATACCGACAGTACCCCCTTCATGGACTTCGGCTCCACCATGGATGCCAGCTTCATCAACGAGATCATCGGAGGCACGCTGACCCAGACGAACACCGTGTCTCTGTTCGCGCTCAGCGGCTAAGAGGCTTTCGCCAGAGCAGCTCTGGCTGTCAGCGATGGTGTTGGTGGAGTTTGTGGGATGATATGCGAAATGTGAGCGGCACCGGACGAACTCTGCATATGGGCATCCGAGGCGTTCTGAGGCGATCATGACTGGTCTAGCATTGGACACTTCTATACGCCTTCATCTTCTGTCGCATCTGTACAGGACATCAGCCTTGAGGTGTGCTGAATGGGCATGAGTCTTCGATTCAGATATCATGGTGAATTTCGTTGCATACCGTTCTTATCTTCCAGTTTCGCGTGCATCATGTTGGCCCACGACGAACGCCATTGTCTTTGGAGGTGGATGTACGACATGAAAGACAGTCTAGGCAAGTTGCTCTACTTTGTTTGTTCGTGCTGTGCCTCAATTAGCCCATCTCCCTTTTCGTCCGAGCAGGCCTAGTGTGGGGCCCGGCCCCAAAATTCGCCGCTTGCTGTGCCGCTCTCTTGCTTCTGGCGGCAAGCAACCTGCAGATATTTACGACGACCTATCTCGTACAATTGGATGGGAACAACCTCTTCTATGTTCGCACTGCTCCACGGCAGGAGCTGACGAGCTAGCGACAACGCCATCTTCACGGTCATATCTTGGACACGTCCAGCTAAGCAGCCAAGCTTCGCACACTGCCGACATGGTGAAACGTCCTCTTCTTTGTCTGCAAAGCCATGCTTCCGATATGGACCCGGAGCAAAACTATATGTACGAGTGCGGCGCATGGCGCGTAGCACTCCTCGCTGCTCAGTGGCACAGCGCCAAGCTGTTTCATCTTGCCATGGTAGGCTACTGCCAACCCAGCCTCTAGACTTGGAGTGCCTGAGATCCTTCTCAGGTGGAACTATGTAAGTCGTTGCCGTCCAGAGTTCCTCCTCATTGCGCCCTCGTGTTGCACACAGATCTCTTCTTAGTGTCCGTTCACCTTTTTGAAAACAGTCGATTGACGCGCGCTGATGCCACTCTTCACCTTTTTGACGACCTCCACCTGGATATTGCTGGGACTGCTTCACGAAGCGTCATTGTCTTCAGCGATCACTTCGTTCAACAGTGGCGGCATCATTGACGGAGCAGCTCCATACCCGAATGCGACATTGACTGGAGATTGTTGGCACCAATGGAGCGAATACTGGACCGCAAGCGAGGAGGGTAACGTTGTCTCTGCGACCTATGAGAGCGTGACCGTGACCGTGACCTCCGTCCATGGAACAGTCTATTATTCGACTTCGACCGTGGTTGTCAGCCCTTACACAGTAACGACGCTTGACATAGCTTATGGTCCGAATCACAACTTTGCTGTTGGAACGTCCACGGAAACATTCGAGATCGACGGCGCAACATATGATTCACAGATGCCAACATCTACCGGGGACCTGTACACTACGCTCGAGGTAGAGGTAGTGCCCAGCTATAAATCAGTCCTTCCGAGCGATACTTTAATCACACCAGCCTGCACCTTGCCCTCCATAGTGCCACAATGCCAGTCTCAGTGGAACGGCTACGCCTCAGCGAGGGCAAAAGGGGATCAGAACGGGGTCGACGTACCCCAACCAGCATGCCAGGCCGCTTCTGTCAACAGCGAACAATGCAGCCAGATTATATCTGCTATGTATGCTGGTTACCGTGTCTTTGGTGATACGGGAATACCGGGCTGGGTAACGAGTGGTAGCAGTACTTTTTGGCCGACGACTAGGTCTTTCGCGCCTAGCTGCACTCTAGGATGTCAGTCCTGTGCTATCACCGGCGATACGGTGCAAGTCTTCTACTGGCCTCCCACAACCGCTACGCTTGTGGAGAACGGAACAGCAGTCGCATCAGCTTCACTCCGACCAAGCAACGGATCACTACCAGTTACGGCACTCGTGGGCAATAGCACGTTGACCTCGCCTACAATCTACATATCTTACAAGACTCTCTTCGCTTCCAATTCCTGCAGCGGCGTGGGTAGAAGATACAGTAACACCATCATCCCGTTGGCGCATAACTCGGACCTATCAAGTCTGGCATATCACCAGCTCGATGACTTGCCCTTCGGGCCAGGGATGTCTGGAACGGAACCAAGCTGGGATTACGAAGAGCGACCGTTCAATCTCAGTGATCTCGCCGAACCTATACCTAACAGCATCTACAATCAGCTACCTTGGTGTCAACTATCACTTAGCCAGCGAGTGACAGCCGGGTTCGGGACGGCAGGCTACTCGTGTGAGCCTCACCGGCCGTACGCTCCACTCATTGCTGTCCCAAGAGAGGTGCGTGATCTGGACCCGGAATGGGCCTCTTGCACTGGGTGGTACGGCGGGCTGTTCGACCCACCAAAAGCACTGCAGGGTGCGCCAGCAGAAGCTACGCCCACCGTTCCAGTCGCGGCGCACACAACTTCAGCTTCTGCAGGCTCTACGGCAAAGGCTGGCATGCCGTCAGAAACCGCCGTCTCAGGACAAACAAGTGCCGCGGTTCCAACCAGTCCGAGTCTGACAGCAGGCGCAAATGATCCGGCGACGTCTCTTCTCACATCCAGCGGTAGCGATACTGCCCCTGCAATCGCCCATCAGGACACATCTGACGTCGTCGCTGATCCCGGAGCATCAACCAGTGCTGGTGATGTGACTGAGGCTAGCGATGCTTCAAGAATCGATCCTGCGCCGAGCAGCACACAACAAGACAGCGGCCTCCCAGCTCAGACAGCAGATCCAGCGCCGGACCCAGCCTCGTCCGCGAATGCTGTGAGCGTGTTTGCTGCAGCTCATTCTAGTTCAACCGTTGCCGGACCCTCAGCTGAGCTCACGACGGCCGGTGCTAGTCAGCAGATCAACAAAGGGTCGCCAGCAAGCGGACCACTCCTTACAGTCTTGACCTCTGGCTCGAACAGTGTGCCGAGCGATGCAGGCACTGATGCACAGCAAAGCACGTTCGTCGTTGCCGAAGACCAGTCCACTTACGTACCCGGCCTTGGCGCACTTATAGCATCGGGCATTGGACTGGTCGTTCCCGGCTCTACCGCGTTCCCATACTCTAACATGGACGCGGATCCTGTGCAGACCGACCCTAGCGTCGTCTTCACTGCAGGCGAGCAGACTTTCACTGCCTATCAGCCAGTCAACTCTGGTGGGCCATTAGAGGTCCAAGCTTCCGGATTTACCAAGACAATCCAAGCAGGAGATTCGGCCGTACTGCATGGGCAGACGATTGGTGTTGCCACATCTGGCGCTGTCGTGCTAGGGACGCAGACACTCAGTTTTGCCACACCAGATGATCCCGAGAGCACAGCTGGTTCCACAGATCCCGATGTCGGCGCTGGCCTCGAAACATACACTCCCCATAGCACTACGACATCCCAAGCTGTCATTTACGCAGTACCCAGCACGGGCATATTGGTTGGCGATCAGGCTATGAATGCCGAGCCCTACCCGGATGGCTTCATACTTAGAGATGCAACGACCTCGGTGACGCTCTCTGCCAACGGTCCGGCAGCGACAATTAACGCGGAAGTTGTGAGCGCAGCAGGTTTCGGCGAAGTGGTTTGGGACGATGGTTCTGAGACGGGCAGTGTCGTCCTCCAAACGACAGCCGCCTCTGGACAGATAAACCTAAGCACCAGGACCGCGTCACTTCCAAAGCTCGAAGAGACCGGCCAGGTCGTGACTTTGGGCAGCGCCATCATTACCGCGGTGCCGGTTGGAAATACGGCAGACGTTGTAGTCGATGGTCAAACACTCTCTGCTGGTGGACCCGCACGAACGATGAGTGGGCATGTGGTCAGTAAGGGAAGCAAGGGAATTGTTGTGGATGGCGCATCGACCCAGATACAACCGGATCTTATCTCATCCTCTATTGGTGCTACTGCTCCGCCTGTCCCCGGTAGTCTCACGGACGTTGCACCTGGGTCGCTATCGTCAACAACAACAGGCGCTGGCCGACGGACGACTTGCTCTTTCTGTGGGATGGTGACGGCGATGCTCGTAGCTTTATTGTATATAGCATCATAGCTAATGCGTAATCTTGGGGCAAGGCTGGCTGACATTGGACTTGCCGCAGTTCTCTTTGATCTCAAACGACACCGACGAAACCGAAATCTCGCGCAGAAGCACTGTGTGCATCCCCGAGCGCACTCATCTTCATACACATCACTCTACAGAGCAGAGACTACGAGCAGCTAAGGCGCGTACAACAACATATGCGCAGATCCTATTAACGCACGCAGCGCCATACCACAGCCAAGCGCTCGTGCTCTACGACGTCCTCCACAACATACCGCTTCTCAGCCGACCAACACACGCGACCGAAGCGCCGCGCCATGTTCATACCACACTCTCCTCCGTACACACCACACACACTTCTTCACCTTGTTTCAGAAGCTCTACCGCGAAGCGCTCAACGTCCTCCGGCCCGTGACTCCAACGGCGAGGACTCCCTTTTGTCTGACGACGATCTGGAATGAGTGAGTCTAAGACGAGTATGATATGGACAAGAAAGGATGACGGACTCGGGGATGGGGAAGATGGGGAGAATGCGACGGTCCATAGCTATGGGGATGGATGGGGCCAGAACAAGACCGCCGAGGACGTCCTCCATCACGAACTGATATGACCGGCAGATATTTCGAAATCGGCGGTCGAACACCGGCCACTGGAGCTGGATCCCAACATGAGATGCATGAGATTTATTAGTAAGTTAAGATGAGATTTGGGAGAATTAGAGATGAGAGACATAGTGGTTATAGTGAGTGGCATTGTAGCGATCTTTCGGTACCACGTCCAAAAGCAAAGAAAGCCTGCCTTACCGTTCCACAGCCATTTCATTCATGCCCCCGACCCTGACCAGCATCAACACCAGCGTCTGTCTCTCCCCTGCCAGAGGGCAAAGCAAAAAAGTAAAAAGCAAAACGTACAGCAGCGGGTATTCCCACGTGGTCACCCACCGTAGTACTAGTCCGCCGGTTCGCAGCTTATGTATGGCAGAGAACGGTGCAGAATGTGAAACGCGCTAAAATAAGGTTTGTGGGGAATCCATGCCGAGAAGGTCAGAGATGGGTTCAGAGATGGATCCAGAGATGGAGCCAGAGATAGACCGCGAGATGGTTACGAGCTATCGATATCCCCTCTCTGGACTACATAATGCTACCTACAACGACACAAGCAAGTGCGAATCGTCAGCCCACATCGGCTTTAGGAAGTCCCAAATCTTCCCCCCATGTTATCTTGGTCGTTCGCCAGCAGCGATGCGAATTGCGTGATATGCGTAGCTACTGTTGGGCTGAAAGCGAACAGCTGCTGATCTGGCTGCAGTAAAGAGGCATGGTTCTTTCATGAGCAACGATTTAGCAATGTGATCTGCTACGACATGGACGGCTTACGACGGATGTTGCCTTTGGTGGCGCGATGGTGCACAATTGGAGAGTACAGCGTAAGGCCGAATAGGTCGTGTTGAGACCCCATAGATCGCAGATTGCTTTCGCAAGGCTAGTAAGCTGCAAGGACTGCGTGGGGTACATACTACTCGATAGAAGTACACGTAAAAGTACCTTTGTTGCAGTACGGAAGACAATACGCTACGTTAAGCGATTCGACGCTCGAGCCCGACCTTGTAACTATACATCACAATATATCATGCTGTCTTCTCGTCCGATTCGTACAGCTCCTTCCATTCACGATCCAGCATACCCATGCAAATCGCATCATGATACGCTCCATCATACCAGAACTCCTCTCTCAATCTACCTTCTTCCCTGAAGCCAAGTCGTTGATACAGTGTGTGAGCTCTCGTATTCCATCTGCAGTATACATCAACAATGCTCAGCATCGTCTCGGACCCTAACCCCAAACGACTCGTATACGTACCCAAAGACCCCAAGACTGACTTTATGCAAATTCGCCATCCGAAAAGCAAACCTCAAACACCACTTAACAGCCTCCGCACCGTACCCTTTCCCTTGATACTCCTTCGAAACGAATATAGCAAGGGAAGCATGCCGGTGATGCGCATGCTTCTCGCCGCTGTCATTGGACAACGATACCCTTCCGATTGGTGTAGTTCCGTCTGCTGAGGGCAGACATATCATACATGCCAGAAGGCGGGTCTGGCTCCTCTCGCGATTGCTTCTGATGTCCTCGAAGCTCAGTGGAACTGGCAGGTTAATGGAGTTGGCTAGCAGAGACTCTGAGTTTGCAAGCATGGATGCGAGGAAAGGCTCGTCTGAGGTTTCGACTGCACGGTAGACTAGGCGCGCGGATCGCCATGCTTCTGCCATTGTCGAGGAGAGTCCGAGGATGGATGGGAGTGTATCCAACGCAGACGTGCTGCGAACCTGGTACCCATATACTGGAGTGCCTAGCGTTAGGCAGACGTCCGATTGCGGGCCGCGTGTCGGCCGTGTGCACTGAGTCGCGTATGAGCGTACGCCCTACGCCGTACGATGTGTCTGCAGCATACGCAACGATCAATGTTATATTGTTACCTGTACCTTATCTCGCTACCGTCTGCTAGCGCATCTCCATGCATGAGCTAACGCCACAGTCCTCGATGCGCCACAGCTGGGTATCTTTACAGCACCAAATCACTTAACGCCGGCGCTATGCTGTCCTCCAAACCTATACAGTTGTCAAGCCAGCTCATACACCTCATTTACTCTTCTTAGCCTTCTTACTCTTCTTGCCCCCCAAACTCTCCGCCTCCTTCTGCGCCTCCGCCAACGCCTCGCCAGCTTTCCGCTTGCCGTCCTTCTCCGGCTTCGAGGATTTCACGCTGAAAGTATTGCTCTTCTTGCCCTTCTTTACTGCCTCTTCAGCTTCCTGCCATCCAGCATCGCCGTTGGCGATAGCGTAATTCTCCAGGGGCAGGGAATCGATCATCTCCCTTTGCCTCTTCCGCTCCTCTTCGTCGAACTCTGCTCCACCAGCCGCAAGCTCGGCTTCGAGATCTTTGCCTACCATCTCCTGGTCTACCGCCGTCTCGTCATTGGTACCGTTAGCCTCGCGCTTTGTTTCGGCCTTCGGTATGTCCTTGGCAATAGCGCCTTCCTGCAACTGCCTGAAATGCGTGCAGACCTTGCGAATGAGCTTGTTGAACATAGCGAGCATCTGGCTCGGTCCCAAATTAAGCTCCTTCTCCACATCCTCCAGGTACTTTCTTTGCAGTCCGATCGCGCAGAGTATAGCTTGCTGGATACCGGTCAGCTGGATCCCGTTTGCCTCCCGGATGCGGCCAGTGTAGTAAAGCTGCGCGATACTAGGCATGAGATCCAAGATGACGTGGTAGTCGAGCATGTTATTCGCATACGAATCGAGACGTTTCAGGTCGAAAGGTGTGAAGAGGTCGTCAAGCGCAGCTTTGGTCAAGGGCCTTGCTCTCTCGCTCTCATCGAGCAATGAGACGCCGACGTTAGCTGCCTCGTCGATAGCGACCGCTTGGATAGTAGTGAAGTTCCGGAACTGGTAGCTCAGCAGCGACAGGAAGCGCTTATGGAAGTCCTTCGCGTAGGCACCAAGCCAAGACGGATCACTTGAACCTGTCTCCAGCGTCCGAAGCATGACCGCCGTATGCTCACCCGTCAGGTCGTTTGCGGTCTGCCTCAGGTAGACTGGCACAAAACCAGCACGCTTCCAAAACCGATGTAAATCCTTCGTCAAACCATAAGATACACCCAGGTAGTCCAGCGCTGCGGCTCTCCGCTCAGACAACCGCGCAAAAAGCGGCGGCATAGCCCGGATATCCCTCACCTTGACATCGTCCCTCAAAAGCGTGCTTTGCTCGAGCTCGGCATCAGTGACACGCACCATTTCCTGCTCGTGCGCGGAAACCTTATCTTCAGCTTCCGACAGATTGATGTGCTTGCCCTCGTAGAACTCCGTCAAGAGCTGCAGCGCTCGCGAGCCGTAGCCCATGTGGCCGTAATCCAGGTTCGTAGCAATGCGTACAACTCTTGCTCCGCTCAGACCTGCAAATTCGGAGTCCTGGAACTGTTGGCTCACTAGCCATGGTATGAGGTCACCGCCTGCTCTTTGGCCGCGGGAGAGGGAGCTGAGTACACTTTCTTTGCTTATTTGTCCTTCGAGCGCTACTTGTAGCACGCAGAGAATGTCTGGGAGTCTGTTGGCATCGTCTTGTACTGGTGGTACAAGGACGAAAAGCTGGTGCGCAGGCGCGTCGGACATGAGTTGCAGGTCGTTGGGCGTGTTCTTGTAGTGTGATGCTACGTAGAGCGCCATCATATTCTGCAGGAACTTCTCGCTTACGGGATGGAAGGAGAAGAGTGTATCTCGGTTGACTTGCAGAAGCTGACATTGCGACGGATGAGGCGTGCCGTGGACGTTTGATGCGCGAGGTAACGTAGCATCCAAGCACAAAAGGCGGTTCAGCCACTTCTCGACGTTATCGCCTTGAGCATATCTGATGGGCTCTGATAGCGTAATTTCGCGGAGTGACCGAGAAGAGACGGATGAGTAGGCACCATCTGACGCTTTGTCATTTGATCGACTTGTGACTTGGTGGTCGCCATTGAGCTTTGCTGCACCGCCTCGCGACTGTTCGCGGAGCTGCTGTATGAGCTTGAGAGATAGTGAGCGACCTGTGCCTTCATATCCATTGATCGTAGATGCCATAAAGACCAAGTAGGGACCCATCAACTTCCGGACGAGTGGAAGAGGTATCGCGGCAGCTTCATCAATCACTAGCAGCTCAGCCTGACCAAGCGTGTACGCATCCTGTGGCTGGATGTACTGGATCGTTTGTCGATGTTGCCTATGAACATTGACCCGCACGATAGCTTTGTTGAAGTCTGGGTTCGTTGATTGGATGATTGTGTAGTCCTGGTGATCCAAGTAACCTAACGCATCGAAGCCCTTGAATATGAACTCGAATAGTGTCTTCAAGTTCTCCGGAGAAGGCGAGGTTATGAAGATGTTGCTGTAGCCGTGCGCGATAGCCGCTGCGATAGCAACACCTAGCGCCGCAGACTTGCCTCGCCCACGCGCTGCTGTGAGTGTGACTGTGCTTGCGAGTGTCTTCTCGGAGATCGCTTCGACAAACGTCAAGAGCGCTTTTGCTTGGTCTGTTGTCCGCGCGAGCTGTACAAGCGATCCTACAGGCTGCGTATCTGCCAAACTTTCCTTGATCTCTTCGAGCTCTCGCTGGGCCGGAGTCTTGCCCATGTCCTCTTCCGTTGGCTTCTTTTCCACCACCGTCTTACCGCCTGAAATCGGCAGAACGTTCATTTCGTCGTCAATCACCAGGCAGGACTCGCAGCTTCCGAGTGACAGTATGAAGCGTTCGTTGAATCGCGCTACCACATCGCCGTGCGCTTCCGTGCGATATCTTGAGTGGATGTCCATGGAGAGTGTGTAGAGTTGCTTCAAGCTACTCATGCCCTTGAGCAACAGGATCACCAGCCCACCTCCCTCAACAGTCTCCATGGTCCTGGCGAGCAGATTCGGGGTGATGGCCTCGAAGTCCTGCAAGATACACATGCCGTACGTGTTGCCCAGGATCTTCTCCGTCTCCTTGTAGTACACATATCGGATGTTCTGCGTGCTGACGAACAGCTCGAATGGATCGTCCGAGTCTGCATCTCTTATGCCGCGCTTGATCTCCTTCTTGATCTTCTTCTCCCGCTTCTTGCGATGGCTCGTGAAGCCGAGCAGCTTGTTCTTGTATGCCCATAACACCGACTTGTTGAGCTTGATGTCCAGGTTCAGTAGGATGTGGTATAGGTTGACAATCACATCTTTCTGCCGGTCGCCGACGACGACGAAGAAGGATCGCTTCTTCTCCTGCATGCCATTGCGGATGAGCGCTGGTATGCGCGCATCGATCGCTTTCTTAACCATCTTGGCTGATTATGACCCTTCGTGGTAGCACTTTTCAGCCTGACCGCCTGTCACACCTTCAGATGTTGGTAGCGACCGTCCTTCCACTGTACATCAACACATCTGTACTCGTGTGCTCGGTCAGCTTGTCTTCCAGAATTTCGAAGCTCAGATCGAAAAAGTTGCCTTCCCCACACTGATCGCCGGCTACGCGCGCCGGGCCGGTGAGCGCCGGCTCTGCCGAAAGTCTAACTACGCACGCTTGTCTTCGATTTCAACCTCCTGCTTGACATCGACCTTTGCTCGACAGTCATCTCAAGCAGAACCTTCGCTCCGTCTGTGTCATCAGTACTCTCACTCGGTCCAGTGTTGGTACTTGAGCGCCCCTCTGGTACGTCGCGCCGATATCTGGCCCCTCGGAGAGGATCACTCTTGGCTATTTCAACAAGCAAGAAAAAACATGGAGAACAGCGCTCCCGGGTTCTTTGACCTCTCCTTAGAGCTTCGGGACATGGTCTACGATGCAGTATTAGAAGAAGAACAACCGCTTCCTGGCTTCGGATGTTATGTCGCCTCCGCCACGCATCTACCGACTTGCAATCTCCAGCTGGTGAGCCGCCAATTCAAGGCAGAGTATGAGCGACGCGCGTATGGCAAGACAGACTCTCAAACTTGGCGATGCGCCGGCCAATCGACATCGCCGCGTCACTCCGCCCCTCAGCCTCCAGCAGAACGTGGTTAATCTCCAGACCACAGCTACTGCTTGGTGCAGCATGGATCATTCGCTGGATGATTTGTACGGGTGCACCTCTAAATACGGCTTGTTACACCATATCGAACAGATAGAGCAGCACATGACACGCCTCAAGAACCTACAGTCTCTCAAGATCCGACTGCTCGTAGGTTGGTGGGACACCAAGAGTGTCGACTGCTGCGAGAGGAGGATCATTGCGCAACTATCCCGGTTGACCGCGGACATCAAGATACTGGAGTCTGTGGAGATTTATCGGTACAGCACCCTTGCCGACCGGCACCGTTCAGCTGATGTCCTTGCTGGCTACTCTAACGCCGAAGGCCAACATTTGACGATTTGGAATGCCAAAACGGGCCGTGAGGAGCACCGCGGCAGCGATTGCAGCGACAGTTGTCGCAGAAGACAGGAGCTATCTGCGTAGTAGACGGGTGAGTACGCGTGCTGGATGCTCGCAGATATCCGCCTCTGGTCCGACCGGAGGCTGCGCGAACGATATCACAGGTAGAAAATGGACATACACTTACACCTCGCTGCGGCTCACCAAAATTCACTCCCGTTGGGCGCCAAAACACCACCCTGGGATCGTCTCGCGTATCCACCGTCCTTTTCTGGTCCTTGTTGAGCACGCACAGCTGACCATTAGAAGGTTTCGGTGTTCCGATGATGTGCGCCAGTTCTTGCGAGCATCCGCAATGTATCCGCGCGACTCATGCATTGCTACAGTATCAAAGAATGGCAGCCTGTCGCAGCCAAAGCCGGACTGCATCGATGGAGTGGAAATGTTGCGGAAAGAAGAGCAATCAAGTGTATCACCATAATGTGGATGATCAAAGCCGAAACCGCCGCACTGTACTGTGAAACAGGCCTGCTAAAGTTTCAGATCTATTTTCAACCTCGACGCGCAGTACATCAACTGCACTGCAGACTTTGACAAAGACAAGAATGGATCTCCAGAAGCTCTGTCCGCAATGTCGCAGCTCTTACTTCTGCACAGATTACGAGCTGCAAGCTGCAAGCTTACAAGCTACAAGCTTCTCTGTGTTGCGGGGATACCACGGGAACCTTCTGACCATCAAAGTACCAGCTCTGGGGCTCACTGTATGACAGGAGAAGGCATGAATGTCTCAGACCTACACCATATTCATCACCCAGTGATCGACAGGCTCATGAGGTGCATCGGGCGGTTATGCTCGACTCGACGGGTAACCCAAGCCCAGCGAGAGCTTTCTCTCTCGACCGGGAGGTTCTCGATACATCTATTCCGTACTTTGCAGCCTCCATGCCTACGATCTGTCGTGGCCATTAGGTAGCGAGCTGGTATGCGTCTTCCCGGCCGAAGCAAATCCCCACTTTTCGAACCATCATTTGGACGGCAGGCTAGCCTAATGCAGCTTTTCAACGAACATGAAACACATACAGCAGCTGTCATCAGATGTCGAATAGGTACTTTTACGTACCTTGCGCTAAGCCCTGCGGTACTGGCCGTGTCCACCCGAGCTCGTCCCTGATGAGATGTGGCGAATAGCCAGCCTTACCTCCTGGGCTCATACCGCTCATATGGCAAGGCTTACGTTGACTGCGTGATGTGAACTACATCATCGGATGCTTCACCTGGGTTAGTATCTGGAAAACATACCTCTTATCGGCCATAGCGCCTGAAACAAGTCCAAAGCGTGAGAGCTCTTACCTGTTGCTTAACATTGACCGCCTTCCCCCAAAGCGAACACCTTCGTGAGCTACTTCCTTCTTCCCAGCACACAGTCGCATTGTCGACTCTTTGACGCCAGGGAAGATGCATCGTCCACTTATCCTCTCGTTGCTCTCTGCGACAGCAGTGCTGGCTGCTCCCGTTGAACAGCGCGCTGCAGACTCCCATGACCCAGCACCCACAGTCTCTATCAAAGACGGCACAGTCATCGGCAAAACCTCTCACAGCATCGATAGCTTCCTGGCCATACCCTTCGCTGACCCGCCGACTGGCACTCTCCGTCTCAAGCCACCGCAGGCCCTATCTGCTCCGTTCGGGACAATCACTGCCACGAATATAGCACCATCATGTCCGCAATTCGGAGCTCAGGTCCCTGTTAAGGAGGAGGATATCCCGCAACTGCCGCAGGAGTTTGTAGACACCCTCCCAACAGACGGCGAGGGTCGCCTGGTCACTCGTGAGGAACTAACGAAAGACCCATACCCCACCGAGGACTGTCTCTTCATCGATGTGCAACGCCCAAGTGGGATCGGCAGCAACGCTAGTCTACCGGTCCTTTTCTGGATCTTCGGCGGAGGCTTTGAGGGCGGCGGGACTGGCTTGTATGACGGGAAGAACCTGATTGAGAAGAGTGTTGACCTTGGTGCGCCTATCGTTTATGTCGGCGTGAACTACAGGTAAGTTACTTCGTCTGTCAGATATGCACTATGGGCGATCGCTGACAGAAAGCGCAGAGTCGGCGCATGGGGATTCTTGGCTGGCAGTGACTTGGCCGAAGAAGGCTCTACTAACCTTGGACTCCGCGACCAGCGCCTTGGTCTGCAATGGGTGGCGGACAACATTCGTGCTTTCGGAGGCGATCCTGACAAAGTGTAAGCTCCGACTCCTTGGCACGCCATGTTTGACAATCGTTGACGTCTCCGCAGTACAATCTGGGGTGAATCGGCTGGATCCATCTCCGTCTTCGACCATACCGTCATCAACGGCGGTGACAACACCGGTAACAATGGAAAGCCACTCTTCCGCGGTGCTATCATGAACTCTGGCTCGATTGCTGCCTCCGACGAGGTCACTGCTCCACAGGCGCAAGCCATCTACGACCAAGTCGTGCACAACTCAGGCTGCAGTGAGGCCTCAGACAGACTCGCGTGCCTGCGCGCAACGCCTTACGATGACTTCTACCGTGCTGCGGATAGTGTCCCATACTTCTTTGGGTACCGATCCCTGGACCTATCCTACGTCCCACGTCCAGACCCGAATGACAAGTTCTACTCCGTGTCGGGTGAAGTAGCAACCACAACCGGCGCCTTTGCCAGGGTACCCATCATTTGTGGCGACACGGAAGACGAAGGCACTGCTTTCGCCCTCGCACAGAAGAACATCAGTAACACCGAGGAATTGATCGACTACCTTGTCAGCTACTTCCCAGGCAACCCCAACGCGGTCCAGGACGTCACGGATCTTGTCGCCACTTACCCCGACCACAACCCTGAGGGATCTCCGTTCAGAACCGGGTATATGAACCGCTTCTACTCGCAGTTCAAACGCCTAGCTGCTATCCTGGGCGACATGGTATTCACTCTGGCTCGCAGAGGCTACCTCCATGATGTATCAAACGACATTCCCGTATACAGCTACCTGAACACCTACCTGCACGGGCTGCCCATTCTGGGTACCTTCCATGGCTCCGACGTCGCGGTGGACTTCGGCAAGTCTGGCGTTAATAATGCCATAAAGACGACCGAGGCGTACTACATCGCTTTTGTGAACCACCTCGATCCAAACGCGCTTGGCACTTTGGATGATCTGCTTATCGAGTGGCCGAGGTATACGAACGACAACCCCGTGCTGCTCAACTTTGAGCACCACGATTTGAGCCTCTTGAATGATACGTTTAGGGACGATTCGTTCCAGTTTATCTTGCCTCGGAGGGATCACTTCAGAATCTAAGCGGGATTAGAAGGAAGGTCTTGTATGCTAGATCAGCGGGAACGAAAGGATACCCCTGGGTACTCGGAGCTATGGCGCAGTCTTGCAAGGGGCTTATGGTGAAATGATGTATATAATGTATGTAATGTGGACAAAAGCAAATGTCAGGTGCGAGATACACGCCGAGTCCCGAACACCAGTGCAGATGTGAGTGAGAGGATACAGAGCAACAGATCGTAAGCGACAGTCCTCTTAAGTGCGTACGAATACTCTATGCACATTTTGCGCGCAATGATGAGAAGCGAATGGTGAGGTGCCATTGGCACATCCTCTGACAAGATACCACTTGTACGGGAGACAGCATATACACAAAGAGCCGGTCTCCCGACGTTCCTGGCAACATATACAACGCCAGTATCTCGAGAACAAGTGTGGCTGTCACAGCGGGAATACTACACAATATTGCGTGAAGTATGTCTCACTACATGCATGGAGATGTTGTGAATATGCTATTCACCCTCAACACACTAGCGTGGGCCAGCAACAGCAACAACCGCTCTTCTCTCGCTCTTTCCACCAATACCTTACCCAAGAATCTCCAACGACAGAAAGATAACGATGCATGGGAGGCCAACGCCCAGCCTCGATCACAGATATATGCTCCACATTATCGAGCAAATCCTGCCTCCTGCGGTCCGCCTGTTCAATGGAAAATGTTGTTTGCACTTCATTCAGAATAAGAGCTGACATTGTGGTAAGCAGAAGCGTACAATATGGTGAGGTTTTGGCTAGTGACCAAGCCGAAAGATCCTGACTGTGTCTTCTGAGCAGACCCCATGCGTTCGTTGCCCCGTAGGCACAACGAACGAATTGCATTGCGCAGCTTTCCATGTTCTGACACTTGCAGTACTGTGTCATGTTTCTCATCCGTGAACCAACAATCCCGCAGTACGCCATCCGACCCCTTCCTTCCACCAACATACAAACATGACTTCCCTTTCCAAGCAGGACCTTTACGTCTCCCTCCACAGCCACTCCTCGAACTCGTCACCATCACCCAAACCGCTTGGCACATCTTCAACTTTCGACTTCCACCTGCTCGTGACACCGAAGTTCTCAAAGCTATTCGGCGTCTCCGCTAGCTGCCTCTCCTCGTCCACACTATCGCTATTCTTGCCTTCGCAAAGCTCCCTAGCCTCCCGACTCCGCTCAGCAAAAGCTCTCGCCCGCGCAGCATCAGAGTGCATAGCGCAAATCTGGAAAGCATCGTGATACAATCTCGGCAGTCTCAGGTCCCTGATTTCTTCTTCGAAGTAGATTCGCTCAAGAGCCCGACAGTCCTTCAAAGCCTTCTCCGGAGTCTGCTTCACACGTTTAGGGTTCCCAATCGCTTCATCGAGTTCTTGAGCCTTTCCCAAACGGTCATCGCTGGCTTTCTGCTCCGCAGGTGGCAATGAGCATAAGTTACACCGACAAAGAAACCCGAAATGCTGTTTCAGCGTCCTTTGCCTGTCGCTTTTGGGGCCGCCGGTAATGTAGGAGAGCGTGATCTCCTCTCCCTCAGCTATGGGACGGACAATGTGGACGAGCATGCGGTGCTGCTTTGTGTTGAAGGCATGCTGGGCGTTGGGTAGACAACTATGGTTAATCCTCGATACCAGAGGAAAGATCCCGCCTATGTCGCTGGCGGGCCCTAAGGGGTAGCCGTTTGAGCGGACGATGTTGGTGAAGGGTTCTCCAGCGCCGGGGCTGTTGTTGTGGAGGGAGAGGAAAGCTCGCTGGGAGTCTCTGGGTAGCGATTTGACGATCTTGCCTAGGTCTCTTTCGATGGTCGAGGGATTGGAAAGGGACTCTGTGGTGAAGAGGGGGGGTTCGGAGATGAGTAGCGTGCCTGCCGATATGGGCCGGGATGCTACGAGACCTTTGCCTTTGCCTGGGATGGACTCGAGGGTGTATGGGGAGGAAGCGGAGCCCATATCGTCTGGATCACGGCCTTGCGAAGCGTGGGATGGATCTAATAATGCAATCAAAGAGATAGAGAAGCGTAAATCAGGCCTACCTGCTCGTGCTAGACGCAAGAGTGCCGCCGACGAGGTGTGCGGCAAACTCTTCCGCCAAGAGGGCGTATCCCACCCTACTCTTACACCACTTAGGTAAGGTCCAGGGTCTCCCGTCGGAGATGAAGCTTTTGCATCATCCGGTGGGTCTTCGGAGCCGGCTATACCAAGGATATGCTTCGTTACGACGAGGCTCTGGTTCTTTCGTTACACTGTCGCAAAAGTAGAGTGTGGCCGTAGCCCATTTTGGCAGCGTCGTCCTCAAAGCCTCTGTATCCTTGATCTCGCGTCTGCGCGACATCTTGAAGAGCAGCTGGAGACGTGGATGGCCGGTCGGACATGGCCAGTGAAGTCACTGCCGGAGGCTACTCCGTCGACCAATCGAGTGACTCAGGGTGCTCCATCTAGCTTCATCGTGGTGATTGCTGTTGTTCCTTCGTGTCATCACCTTGTTATCATCATCGTCATCTGAAGTGTGTCCATCCCCATCCGAGAGTGGTGGACTTTGAGCTTCGAGAAGCCGCTGTCGACGACGTGTTTGTTCGAACGTTGCCAGGAATTTCTTGAGCTAGTAGTCACTGTCCGAAGAAGGTAAGCCGCGACAAGGCGCGAGTCATGAGTGCGAGGTCTTGGCAGTTCACGTGAGTGATGATCTCCAAAGTTCAAGACCGAGTTGACGTTGATCATGATTGTCGCAGTATATGTATATATAATACTGACGATGGCGGAATTTGGCCAGCCAAATGCGAAGCGACGACGACTCGAGGGCGACCTCCAGCGTACATCAACACCAGTACGGCCGCAGCGAGATGCGACACCTCCCGACGAGACGACCCTCGACCGGGACTGGTACAACACAGGCGAAGAGGGTGCAGCTTTAGGGGATGATTCCCACAACCCCTTCGGCGATGCAGATGCAACATGGGCCGATCAAGAGCGCGAGCGCCAGCTCTACGAGAGGAAGATGGCTGTACGGCAGAAGGTCAACCCAAAGTTTCTGCAACGACAGAAGGATAACGATGCCTGGGAGGCCAACCGGATGCTCGCATCGTCTGTTGCGCAAACGAGGGATCAGGGATACGGTGGGTTTGAGGACGACAACGATGATACGAGGATACATTTACTGGTTCACGACCTAAAGCCGCCTTTTCTGGATGGAAAGACGATTTTCACGAAGCAATTGGAGCCTATAAGCGCCGTGAGGGACCCTCAGAGTGATATGGCTGTGTTTGCGAGGAAGGGAAGTAAAGTGGTTAAGGAACGACGGCAACAGAAAGAGAGACAGAAACAAGCACAGGAGGCTACGAGTGCTGCAGGCACCGCTCTCGGAAACGTCATGCAAGTAAAAGATGAGGACACGGACTCCGCGCTACAAACAGATCCCACGTCAAACGGAGATGCTGGCAAGGCGGGGACGAAGAACATGGGGTCCAAATTCGGCTCCAGCGCGAAGAAGGAAGCTGGACAATCGGATTTCAGCAGAACCAAGTCCCTGAGAGAGCAACGAGAGTACCTTCCGGCGTTCGCGGTTCGTGAGGAGTTACTGAGAATCATCCGCGACAACCAGGTGACCATCGTAGTCGGTCAGACGGGATCCGGCAAGACCACTCAACTCACACAGTTCCTATACGAAGACGGCTACGCCAAGGGAGGCATGATAGGCTGTACTCAACCCCGTCGAGTAGCAGCCATGAGTGTAGCCAAACGAGTCTCCGAAGAGATGGAAGTCCCGCTCGGTAGCACAGTAGGCTACGCGATCCGTTTCGAGGACTGTACAAGCAAGGAGACGTCGATAAAGTACATGACCGACGGCGTCCTCCTCCGGGAATCGCTCACAAATCCGGATCTGGACCAATACTCTTGTATTATCATGGATGAGGCGCATGAGAGGGCGTTGAATACCGATGTGCTTATGGGTCTCATCAAGAAAGTCTTGACCAGACGACGAGATCTCAAATTGATCGTCACATCTGCTACGATGAATGCGGAGCGATTTAGTCGGTTTTACGGAGGAGCGCCGGAGTTTTTCATTCCGGGAAGGACGTTTCCGGTAGATATTCAGTATTCGAGGAGTCCGAATGAGGATTATGTGGATAGTGCTGTGCGGCAGGTGCTAGCGATTCACGTTTCGCAGCCGGTGGGTGATATTTTGGTGTTTATGACTGGCCAGGAGGATATTGAGGTAAGCAAATCTCCCTGATAATGCAATCGATCCTGGGGTGGCGAGGGCGTCCGTTCGGCGTCGATGACTGCTCTGGCGAGCTGGGAATATATCAATGCCATGCTTTGCTGGCTGTTGGCGTCTCCGGTTGAGCGCAGCGATCTGAAGAGTCTTGTGCGGCCGTCTGGCTCTCAAAGCCGCGGCTCCGCGTTGGAGATTCCGCATGCTGAAGAGGTTGCTACCGACAGATATCTCAGCTTGCCTGCAGTCCGGATGGACCTACGCATCGCCCTCCAGATCTAGTTCAAGGTTGGAACTCCTCGAAAATCTGAGCTAACTGTCATGCAGGTCACATGCGAACTGGTTGCTGAACGTCTAGCGCAACTCAATGATCCACCCAAACTGTCAATTCTACCCATCTATTCGCAAATGCCAGCAGACCTACAAGCCAAGATCTTCGATAGGGCGGCTCCAGGTGTGCGGAAGGTTATTGTGGCTACGAATATCGCTGAGACGTCTCTCACGGTCGATGGTATCATGTACGTCGTCGACAGCGGGTTCTCGAAGCTCAAGGTCTATAACCCACGAATGGGGATGGATACGCTCCAGATTACACCGATATCGCAGGCAAACGCTTCCCAGCGAGCTGGTCGTGCAGGCCGGACCGGACCAGGCAAAGCCTTCCATCTCTACACCGAGCGAGCTTTCCGCGATGAGCTGTACATCGCACAGATACCTGAAATCCAAAGGACCAACCTGGCGAACACTGTGCTACTGTTGAAGAGTCTCGGCGTCAGAGATCTTCTCGACTTCGACTTCATGGATCCACCGCCGCAAGAGACGATTACAACGTCTCTTTTCGACCTATGGGCTCTCGGCGCCCTGACGAACCTTGGAGAGCTGACGGAACTCGGCCGGCAGATGACCTCTTTCCCTATGGACCCTTCGTTGGCGAAGCTCGTCATTACTAGCGCAACGACGTACAATTGCTCCGAAGAAATGCTCACGATAGTGAGTATGCTGAGCGTACCTTCCGTCTTCTATCGGCCGAAGGAACGTCTGGAAGAGTCCGACGCAGCGAGGGAGAAGTTCTTCGTCCACGATTCTGACCATCTAACGCTGCTTACGGTCTACCAACAATGGGCCGCGAACGGGATGAAAGACGGCTGGTGCACCAAGCATTTCCTTCATCCGAAGGCTCTGCACAGGGCTAGAGAGATCAGACAACAGATCGGTGATATTATGGAGAGCAATAAGATGCCTCTCGTCTCGTGTGGGTACGACCTGGATATCGTGAGGGAGTGCATTTGCAGTGGGTATTATCATCAGGCGGCCAGACGGAAGGGACTTGGTGAATACGTCAATCTACGCACCTCGGTTTCAGTTCAACTGCATCCCACCAGCGCACTATACAACTCTGGCGACCCACCGGACTACGTGGTATACCACGAACTAATCCTCACATCGAAGGAGTACATGAGTTGCGTCACTGCTGTGGATGCTCATTGGCTAGCAGACCTAGGAGGGGTGTTTTATTCGGTCAAAGAGAAGGGGTTTGGTGGACGCCGAGAAATCGAGTTCTCGAAGAAAGCAGAGCTGCAGTCGGCTATTGAGGCGGACCGTAGGAAGCAGAAGATGCTTGATAGTGCTGGAGATGCTAGCAAGCCGGCTGTCAAGAGACCGGAAGCCGTGGCTAAGAAACCTGCTAATAAGGGCAGCGCGGTAGTGAAGCCGGCTATTGGACGTAGACGCTGAGCAAGCAGATATCTCCTGACGAATGGACAGTCTTGATCTGTTCGATTGTACTCTCGCCCACGCTCGCTGTCCACGCTGCAATGCGATATCCGCGGAGAAGGCGCCGTGTATGGTCACAAGCTGGTCATAGGACGTCGGCGATGAACAAGCATGTCCAGCTGAATGAGAGGTCTTCAATGCCTTCGATCGTACGTTCGCATACACTCGCGGTGCACATCAGTGAGTGTTATTGATAGGCTTTGTGGCCAAAACGTTAACTTGGAAAGGACTCAAAGGAGACTTTGCAGCCTTACCTCCTGAATCGCATCGACTTAACACGGCCTACCAAGAACATGTGATCGAATATGCATTATCTCCAGTCGAATGGAAGGCCCATGGTCGACTCGATCGTACCTCCGCACACGCTCGCGGTCCATATCTCATTGCGATACTAGAATACGTTTGGCATCGATGAGGATCGACGGGCGCCAGTGCTGTTGTTAAACCGGGCATTGGACGTAGGCGGTAAACAAGCTTCTCCAAACGGATGGGAGGTCCACAGCTGCCTCGATGGTACTCCCGCACACGCTCCAGGTTCAGTTCCCATTTCAATATCAATCGATCTTTAGCGCCGACGAGGATGGAGACACGTCGTGCAGACAGAGCTCGAACTGGCGATTGAGGCGAACCGCAGGGAGCAAAAGCTGCTCGAGAGCGTTAGGGCCAGGATATCGGCGGCAATTAAGAAACCGGAGACGGTAAGGTAGTCAAGAAGCGTGCTAGTAAGAGTAGTGCTGTTGTTAAGCCGGTCGTTGGACGCAGGCGGTGATGAAGCATCTCCGGATGGATGGAAGATCCATAGTTGATGGAACCGTACTCCAGCGTACACGCTCGTAGTCCATCTTCTGTTGCGATTTGAGAACGGTTCCCAGCATTGATGAGGACGGGAGAACGCCATGCAGAAACGCATTTGGCCCTGCAGACTTATTAATAGACTTTGGGGGCCAAATGCTAACTTCATGAGATCGCAGCAGCCTTACCTCCTGTCGTCACGTACCAACATACTGTACATGTGGCTATCTTTACTGAAACATTCGCTAGCGATAGCCGGGTGCGCTCTCGAGCGGTCTATTCTCCAACTTGCGCTAATAAACTTTATGTACGCCGACCATGGATCACCTACCAAAGCCTCTTCACTCAGTATTACCGCCCATTGAGGTGCCTTTCGTGGCCACCATCCCATACAGCGCTTTAGGCTTCGAGGATTTCCCGTACCGCCATGGCTTCATGAGCGAAGGCTGCCTGGACAATAATCGTAGCTCGGCTGATCTGACGTCTCTATTGCAGTCCTGGCTATGGTTCGGCCTCCTGGCGGAGGTGTTGGGACACCCTGTCAATCACGAAGACTTCACTCAAACCGCAGTCTTGGAAGCCAAGTTGCTATGCTCATCCAGACTGCCGACGTTTTTCGACGGATGGCAAGGTCGTTTACGAGGTCTCGGGGTTGAGCAATGCGACAAAGAGCTCCTCTCCTTGAGACAGACAATACAGATGGCTATCAAAGGTAGCGAGCTATTTGATAAACCCCAATCATTTGATGACTCGCCATACCCGGCTGTTGCGCTGAGCGTGAAGCTACTCATACTCACACTCATTTACATACACAATGCGGTGAGCTCAGAGATACAAGTCGAAGCCAACCAACAAGCTCTTACTCCCGGGTCAATGAGAGCCAGCCAAAGTATGCCACCAGCGGCGAAGCTGCTCACAACGCGCATGGTGGAGGCTGGATGGTGTCCCAGAGCGGTGCGCAAGATACTCAGCTCGTACAACTACTCCGCGGTGTACTTCATGTCGTCGCTAAAACGGCTGCGTGTCGGAGGGCACGAGGATTGTACCCCAGAAGCATGCTTCGGGTACAATGTCAAAGAGGGCCCCTACGCTACCAAGCACCGATCTCCAGGCTGCGGGTGCGAGCATGTATCCGCAGATGTCGAAAAGGTCAAGCGCGTTATTGAAAGTGGAGGGATACCGTTGATCCGGGTCCAGGATAGTGACATTGAGGGCGTCAGTCTGGTAGTCACTGAAAGCACGGCCTGGGATGCAATGAGCGGCCCAGGACAAGGCTATTACGTCATCTCACATGTATGGGCTGATGGCTTGGGTAATCCACTCGCGAACAGTCTGCCGACCTGCCAGCTTCGGCACTTGGCGGCGATTACATCCTCTGGAAGAGCGTTTTGGATGGACACACTCTGCATACCCGTCGGAGAGGCCAACGCACCGATCAGGAAGAAAGCCATCGATTCCATGGCGGCAATCTACCATGATGCGATGACGGTCGTCGTCCTGGACGCGGAGGTTCAGCAGATATGTGGGACGGATTCCCTTACTCCCAGAGACGCATTTTCAGTACCAAACGATCAAGATGACCAAGCCCGCATAAATGAGCTGCGTGCTTACCTGCTGTGCTCTGCTTGGAACAGTCGTTGCTGGACATACCAGGAGGCTATGCTAGCGAAGAACATCACCGCTGACACCGCGGACGGTCTGCTGTCGCCGCTGCCCGATTGGAGTGTTTTGGTAGGGACACAGCAGAGTCTCTCAAGGTCGAGATGGGGCCAATGGAAACAACGGTCGCATCCCTGGCGATGTCTACTCGACTGGTGTGCTGAAGGTGCTGCCATGGCACCTCTATCAGACGTCTTCTTGATTGGCTTCAGACTACTGTGTGGCCCACAGGCACTTGAGTTATGTCGTATTGCTATTGCCCGCTCTAGCGGCGCTCGCATCGCAAGGGACTCTACTGTTTCGATGCTTGGCGGGATCCTCTGGTCATTAGCGGCAGCGGTGGGTAGCTTCGTGTTCGTCCCAGGCTTCGCGGTCCTGACCTTGGCAATGTGGTTGCTAGGGATGATCATGCTTCCTCCATACGTAGCAGTCGGCCGTGCTGTTGCTCGGTACGACGTCCTGTCGACCCAGCAGATGCTGGAGCATGAGTTCGCCATACAGCTTCGAGCCGACTTGATCACCGAGCTACGACCGGCGAACGTGAGAGATGCGTTGCAGATATCTCAGCCGGAGAGCGATAGCAATATGCGCACTCGACAGTTCGCCGAGACATGGAACGCTATCGCTTGTCGATCAACTACCAAACGAGAAGACATCCACATCGTTCTGTCCAACCTCACCGATATGACAGCCTTCAAGATCGCAAGTCTCCACCACGCCGCGGAGCGCATGCGAGCCATGGCTAGCATGTACGACCACTTGCCGATCAGTCTACTATTTGACCGAACACAATGGAGAGATTCCCAGAATCCATGGCTACCCCTTGCACCTATTGGAGACAGCCTGGACAGTGCTCTGGCTTCTTGCAGCATGCATATCGGTCCCGATATAGTCCAAATTCGTCTTCACGAGCTCAACGGTCAGCTAACAGCCCTCCTGTGCGAAGGAGTTGAAAGCGACACTCATCCTGCAGGGCTTTGGGATCCAGCAACCGAGACGACCTTCCTCCCCGATACCATTGGCGACGCCGATAGAGAGGCCAACCGCATTGGTCAAGTCGTATATCTAATAGAGATGCCAGAGAGAGGCTCTAATCTGGATACGCCGGTAAGCGTGCGTGGGGCTAGGATGTCGGTACGAGACCGCAAGAGTGAGGTACTGTACTGTGAATACGACAAACCAGTGTGTATGACGGCAATGAGAGCGAGGACTGAGCCTACGCGGGAGCCAAACGCTTCGTTGCCGCTTAGCGCCGTGATACGGATTCCTTTCAGTGGGTCTTCCTCTCACGTCCAGGCTCTCGAGTCACTGTACTAACAGCAACGCACAGGAAATCATGAGCACGACCGTAGCTACCAGCGACCAGTCAGTGTGTTCAAGAACTTCGGCTTCTTCTTCTCGATCCTCTTCCTGAACACGCAAATGCTCTTCGTAGCGCTTATCATCCTCGGCTCACAGCTGGAATGGAGCATCTTTTATCTCGGCTATCCCGTCTGGCTCGCACTGTTGGCGCTGGTTGTATGGTATGGCGTGCGCTTCCTGGCGAAGCTCGACCGGTCTCGTTTCGACGAGCGCATGACACACTTTGCCGAAGGCAGACCAGCTCGCTTTTTGAGGCAATGGATGACATACATAGACGCCAACTTCGTCCACAAGCCAGGCACACCGAAGAGGTTGTACCATCTAGCCACGGATGTAGTCAGTAGCTATGCATAAGAGCTAGTGCCGTGCTACTGTACCGGGTCGACGAACCGCATTCGACAGCAGTGCCAATCTACTTGGATGGCGGACCACGCGTGGCAGCTTCTCGGAATCAACTTGGGGCAGTGATCTTGAGTATACCTTCGTAGCCTCATATTCTCTTTATGGCTGAAGACATAGCTTGTCATAACATTGGTAGTGGACGGCAGAATGTGAATAGGAGCAAAGGTCAAGGCACTGACTTTGCTGCACTATGTCTTGCACTACAATACCATAGCCACGACAAATGCTATTACGAGAAGCAACTTCAGCCCTGCTATTCCGCGATTTGCAGCAGCACTCACGGTCATACTGGTAGCCGGAGTACCGTACGAGCAGGATCCAGAGATAGCCACAACCTGTGTGCGATTCGGTAGTAGACTCAGTGTCTCACCGTCGACGACCACTGTAGATCCAGGCGCCAAGGTCTTGCCGGCAAGTAGGACTATGGTGGGAGGCCCAAGTGACAGCGTGTCTCCGGAGACAGTGATTTGGCCGCCGGGCGTAAGAGTGCGTGATCCGAACACAAACCTTGCATCCGTCTATGTGTATGGCAGTGTCATTGAAGTCAGCCTTAGCTCTTCAGCTCCTTTGACCTCCGTGGGCACGGTGGTAGGAATTGCAAGGTCATTGCCGAGTGGCATCCGCCCATCCAGATCTCCGCCAGGAAAAGTAGTATAGATCCCGTTGGAGTAGTCAGCTATACCAGAAGCAAGCATCAGATAAGTCGTGCCGGACATGATACTGTTGGATCCCGGCGCAGCTATAGAGCCTCCATTGGCGAAATCGGACTACTGCCGCCATATGTCACCACAGGAGACGAGACAGGAGTCGGGAGAGCTGAAATGACACCGTTAATCACAACGATTCCCCGTCTTCCAGACTCTGCAGATTGGCTCAATGAGTAAATTGTCCCAGACACGATGATGGCGGAGCCACCGGGCAGCAGTGTCTGGGCATCTCGAAAGCGGTAGGCTGCAGACGTATATGGAGTAGCAAGCTCATTGCCGGGTTTGGGCTTGGCAACAGTAACGTGTGAATCGGGCGAAGTGTGTGCGTTGACGACCGCAGCAGTGCCCGATGGCGCATGGGCGATCGTATTGGTTTGATCAACGCCGGAGTTCGGCGCAGAATATCTTGTACATGCTGCGGCCGGGAATGCGATGAAAGGGAAGGGAGCAAGGTCAACGGCGTTTTGCAACATTGGAGGATAGGGGACGTGTGCATGTGCATGCGATTGATGAATCTTGGTGCCGTAGATCATTCTTGATATAACATCAGAAACTCGCCAGCTGCCAGCTTCACACCTCAGCCAATCACTTTTCCTCAAAAGCTAGGGGCATTCAACGCCATAGCCATCAACAACCCAGCGATCAACCCCGCAGCCGGCAGCGTCAATACCCATCCGCAGAAGATAAACAACATCTGTCGCCAGTTGACCGCTCCAACCTTCAAGTTACAGAGCGCCACGCCAAGAACAGCTCCTGTAAGACACTGTGTAGTCGAGACAGGCAGACCTAGCCTCGAAGCCATGAGCACCGTGATGGCAGAGCCGAGCTCGACGCTGAAACCGCGGGTCGGCGACATTTGCGTGATGCGGTTGCCGAGGGAGCGGATGATGTGGTAGCCGAAGAACTGTGCAGACTACGTCAGTATACGTATGAGGAATGATGGTGGAGAGATGTGACGTACCCAAAACCCAGCACCAAGCAACAACCCAGCAACGACAATAATCCAGATCGGCGTCCCAGACTCATTGTTCACCTCTCCCGTGCGCCAGGTGTTGTACGCAGCGACCCAAGGCCCCAAAGCGTTCGCCACGTCGTTGCTACCGTGAGCAATGGACATGATCATCGCACTAGCGACTTGGCAGTATGTCCAGAGATGCTCGACGCGGTTCTCATACACGATTGCAAGACTATGGGTGTCCTTGAGGTGCTCGTTGTCGTAAGAGACGCAGTCGCGCGTTACGCCTTGTAGGAGGATGAACTTGATGTAAGACCAGATGCGGCGGGGGTCGTAGATGGGAAGGTGTTTGGTGGGGGCGAGGAAACGCTCTTCGGGTTCAGGGTGCTTGGCACGTTTGATGTGTTGAGCTTCTTCGTCGCGGAGGCTGGCGTCTGGGCTGCCGGCGGCGTTTGTGGACTGATCTTTCTCCATGACGTGGCCAGTTGGTCCACCTTGCGAGACGTCTGTTCTTGGGCCGGTCTCGGCCTTCGGGTTGCCTTCGTAGTAGTCGATGACTGGTGCGTTGTCTCCCTTGCCTGGGAAGTAAAGCCAAGGGTCATCCTTCCAAAGCAATGGGCCGAGGGGTAGGTGCCATGCACGAACACGCGAGTCCTCTTTCACCAGGCGGCGGTGGAAGTAGGGTACAAAGAAGACGTAGGCGATGAGGAGCGCACCAAAGAAGACCCCAAGAACGATGCCGGCTGGTATACCTGGAGACTGCTCTAGGACTTCAGAGCCTGGGATCTCGATGACGAGGAAAAGCGCGAGCATAGCAGCGGTGAAGGCCAGGTAAACCGGGATCGCGCGCATGGCCTTCTTGAACGGGTCCTTGCGTTCCAAGATGCAGAATTTGAGCGTGAGGAAGATGATTGCGGCGATGCAAGCAGAGATGCCGGGCGCGACACCCCAAGATGCGGCGATTTGGGAGACACTTCCTTTGTCCCATGCCCAGGCCACGTCGGCCTGTGAAGCAATGCCCACGCCGATCAGAGCGCCAACGACTGTTTGTGTAGTCGAGACGGGAAAGCCAAGGCGTGTAGCGGTGATGAGCCAGAAAGCACTGCCGAACTCTGCACAGCCCATGGCAAGGACTAGTGTGCTGGGTGTCATCGAGAAGCGGTCGATGTCAATGATGTCGTTCTTGATAGTGTCCGTGACGCGAGAGCCCAATGCGACTGCGCCGACGAACTCGGTGATGGCGGCGAGGATGCCGACCTGTACCATGGTGAGGGTACGGGCGGCCACGGAGGTCGCGTAGGAGTTGGCGACATCCTAGAAAGGGGAATGAGGAGTCAGTAGTGCTCGAGCAGTGCTTCTTCGAGTGGTGTTGGTATGCTTACGTTCGCGCCGTTACCGAAGGAAGAAGCGCAGAAGGCGATTGAGATCAGACCGATGATCCAGGAGACATCGGTGAGGACCATGTTTGCGGTAGCTCAACGAGGGACTTTGGGCAAGCGATGAGAGGTGGTAGATAGGCTAGTAGCCTAGAGAGGGGACTGTGTGAGTGCTTGGGTAAAGAATTGCTACATCGTAACGGAAGTGCCCATATATCTATGTCCCTCTGGCAGGAACATTTTCGCTCATCGCCGAGGCAATCTACCACATCGTAGGGACGATCTCGAGGCCTTGGCTGGCAATCGTTGGTCGAGGTGACGACTTGGCCTGTCAATCGTTCTATCCTCCCAGGAAGCGTTCGTCTGGCACGTTGTAGCGAGCGTATTGTAGAAGGTAAAAAGGTAGAAAAGAAAGGACCACCTACATCGCGACATAGCAACACGTGGGCGGGCCATTGCATGCTTTCTTCGCGGTGACAAGAGATCCAAGGCCCATGGTGGGCGCGGCGTAGCATTGGCATTGCGCGGCGGGATGTCACCCCGTCCATGGGTAACCACAGCCTCCACGAAGGCGGCGTTGGGAGGTCAGATGCGCGTACGTAGACTGTACGATTTGCTCCAGTAGGGCGCCAACGCGTACAGTGTGCTTCAGTAGGTTGTCGAGATGGGATGTCGTGAGTGGTCGTGATGGATCGAGGTTGAGGTCGGGGTCGGTCGAGACGGTGCGGGTCTTCCCGTCACCGCCAAGATTTCGAGTAAATTTGGCTTCTTTTCGAGTCCACGAGCAACACTATCTCCAAAGTAAGCAGATCGTCCAGAGCTTGTACGCAAAATGTCGATGATCACAGCGACTGCATGGGTGCCCCGTGGCAAGACTGCTGCGCACCCAACGCGCTACGTGTTCGACGAGGATGAGTATGGCCGGATAGCGAAGTTGGCCAAGCTTGAGCTGGACGATGCGAAGGAGGACTTGGAAGATGCGAAGCAGGCAGTCAAGCAGACCAATGGGGGGGCGGAAGTGGCAGAAGGTGGCGCAACCGTAGGCCAAGCCGTGGACGGCGAAGCGAACGAAGAAGACAAGGAAGAGGAAGACGATGATCTGAAGGAATATGACATGGAGCATTACGACGACGAGCCGGAGCCTGTTGGCAACGATGATGAAGACGAAGGTGACGGTGGGATGGAGCAGAGCATCTTCGGCAACATCAAGTCGTTGGCGTACTACAAGGACCAGAACGAGGACCCGTATCTCACGTTACCAGAGCAAGACGGCGAGTCGGACGAGGAGGAACGGGAAGAGTTGCAAGTGCTGGCTACGGACAACATGGTACTGGCCGCAAGGATAGAAGACGAAGTCGCACATTTGGAGTGTTACGTCTACGAAGACGACGCAGACAATCTTTACATCCACCACGACGTAATGCTGCCTGCCGTCCCACTATGCGTAGAATGGCTGGACGTAAGACCGAACGAGAACAACGAGTCCGGCAACTTCGCAGCAGTCGGAACAATGGACCCAGACATCGAGCTCTGGGATCTGGACATTGTTGACTGCATGTTTCCCTCAGCCATCCTCGGCCAGAACACGCAACCTGAGATGCCGTCTGAACCCGCTACCAAGAAAAAGAAGCGAAAGTCCAAGAAAGCCAATGAAGCTTATCATGTCGACTCCGTCCTTTCCCTAGCCGCCAACCGCCAGCACCGTAACCTCCTCGCTTCGGCATCAGCAGACAAGACGATCAAACTCTGGGACCTGAACACATGCACAGCCGCGCACTCCTACTCACATCATACGGACAAAGTCTGCGCCCTCTCATGGCATCCCACGCAATCCTCCGTGCTCCTCTCCGGCTCCTACGACCGCACAATCGTAGCAGCAGACATGCGCGCTCCCAACGCCACAGTCCCACGCTGGGGCGTCGAAAGCGATGTCGAGCAAGTCAGGTGGGACCCGCATGACGACAACATGTTTTACGTGTCCACTGAGAGTGGTGTACTGCACTGCTTCGATGCGCGACAAATGCCCGCGACGCCGGAGAAGAGCAAGGCACTGTGGCGACTGCAAGCGCACGAGACGAGCTTGTCAAGTTTCAGTATCAACCCCGCTGTACCAGGCTTCATCGCCACCGGCTCTCAAGATCGGACGGTCAAACTGTGGAACGTTGCGGAGGGTACTGGGCCGTCGATGGTGACTAGTCGGGACTTGGGCGTCGGCAAAGTCTTCTCGGCGAACTTCGCGCCGGATGATGCTGTGGCGTTTAGGCTGGCTGTGGCGGGGAGCAAAGGCGCGGTGCAAGTGTGGGACACGAGTACGAATAAAGCTGTCCGTGAAGCCTTCGCTACTAGGGTCAAGCTGCCCGAAGGTGAGGTGAAGGAGCGGCTGGTTGGCATTGAGGCCGATGAGGAGGAAGAGGAAGAAGAGGCTGAGGCCGAGGAGAACGGCGGAGAAGGCGGATGGGAGAGTATGGAGGAAGACTGATCGTCTCCGCTAAACACACCTCCTGAACGATCGATGATACCCACGTTGTCGAACTCTGAAGTTGTGCATACTCCCACAAATGAAAAAGACATATCGTTATGGTATCATAGCCTGTCCCTACATCCCTCGAGCGCGGAGCGCCACAAGAAGTCCATTGCGTTGCCCACAACACCCAATCAAATCGAATGTCCAACTCCGCTCGCGTGGCAGTCACACCAGGCCAAAGATCCACCAGGCTTTCGCTTCTGCAGTTCATATAAAGCCAACATGTCTACGAACAATCAACAATCAGCACATACTCTGTCTCCCCGTGCAAAAGTGGATCTGCAAAACTCACGCATACCCCATCCCCAAAACTCGCCACATACTAGCATTCTCCTGCGCCCGCGCTGTCTCGTCGTCTACCTCCACGCTATCGTCGCCGAACAGGACTTTCCTCACATTTCTGGCACCATTTCGTACTCTGGTGCCAGCGGCTTTCGCTCCTTTTGACGAGCGTTCGAGAACAGACTTCGTGCTTTTGCGGGACAGGGTTGATTTGAAGGAGGCTGCTAGAGAGGCGGAGGAGGCGCGGGTCTTGAGGCGACGGGGTTGTGCTTGTTGGGTTGGGAAGGGGTCGGAGGAGAGGAAAGCTGGTGGTTGTTGGGTTGGTGAGGCCGTCGCGTCGTGGGCTTGAGGGGAGGACATGTCTGGGGTGTCGTGGTGGGTTTGTGTGCTTTGGGGACCAAGTCAAAAGGGCACGAAGGTATTAGTTAGGTACCTCATGAACGAATGCTTCGACACTAGTCCAGCTATTGCGAGAGCTATGTTACAGCGGAGTGCGATGTACAGACAGGCATACAGCAGACTACCGTGTGGTATTACCCTCATAAGCCCTAGAACTTCATCCTTCCATAAGCTCCTGATCACCTCGAATCCCAAGCAACCTGAGACACTCTCACAATCACAAAGTGGGATCGTCGCTGACACAATTGCTACCCATGCCGACCCCATGGGCATGATTCGGTTCGGTAAGCCGACCCCTGCGAGCCGTGCTGACTGAAGGGATTCGAATCCTTCCAATTGCTGACGCAGGATTCGTCTCCCAATGGAAGACAGCAAGCGAGTGATTCCCAGCCCAGTCGTTCGTTGCGCTCGGGATGCGCTGGCCGTGATGGCCGGTCCCGGTGGCGTCCATGTGGTGCGAGCAGACTGCGTACGCTGACGCAATGAGCTCTGGGCGTTGTACTTGACGTCTCTGTTGCGGAATGTTGGCAGACACAATGAGTGCGGTATTTGAAGGCCTCCAGGTGTCGTGTGTGGTCTCGTCCACAACCGGAGAGGATCCATGGTCCAGCCTGCTAGTGGGTATGAGGCGAATCAGGCACTAGATCAAGGCCGTTGCGTCTCTGTTGGGCGTGCTCGTGTCTGGTACACTGGCGGAAAACGTCGTTCTCGCATCGCAGGTTGCGAGCTTATTCGAAGCGGACGGGCGGCCTGATGCTCGTTCGAGCTTCTCTAATTGCAGCTTCGCTCTACATTGAGTCTATGACTGCATTGCTCTGGTATCCTCTAGGCAGTGGAACGATATCGCAGGCTTTGTCGATCGACTTGGCGTCGCCTGTTCATTTCGTGAATAGCTCAGACATATGGAACCAAAGGCATGGCTGAATCGGTATATCGCTATCGCAGCTGCATTTGACGTAGTGGCGCTGGGGTTGGGAAGTCGAGCCATGAGTGGCTTCAGCCTTGCGGCCGCCAGACGCCTTGCGGAGAAAGCCGAACATGTTGTCGATGTCAACTCCAAGAATACCGGATATCCAGTTGTTGTCGTATTCTTTGCTGAGAGACGGTAGAATCGCGCCCACAAGTCCAGGGCAAGTCCGCCCTTTGTACTGCATACCCATCGTGTTCGCTAACCCTGGCACAGCCTTGCAATTAACGATAAGGCACAATGGAGGCCCATGCACTGAAACCAGGGTCCCGGATATTCCTTGTTTTGTTCCGGAAATTGACCGGATGTGAAACCGCACACGCCGCCTCAGCGATTTTGGGTCAGAAACCGGCGCGCCGGCTATCACAAACGTCCTGCCGATGAGAACATCGAGTCAGATGGCATATCAAACCCTGTTTCCAGAGCGTGGTTTCCAGGGTTGAAGGCGTGACTGCGGCGTTATCGTATGCGTTGGCGGCATTACTCAGCCATGGGCGTGCGGCAAGGGTGTTCGGATCGTGGGAGTTGGTATCGGGTTGTGGTCCTTGATTGCAAGGACTTCGTCTGACGTGGTCATCAGCTGCTGCGACTCTTGCGTACGCAAGCCCATTTCATCAGCATGCGCAAAGCTCCAGCGCTTCACCCTTTATGCTGCGCCATGGACTAGCAGTGCCACCGGGATTGAGATCGCAGGACATTTGACACCAGTTTGTGGATGCAAGAAGCTCGAGTGACCTTGCCGCTCAGCTACAGAGTACCTGACATGCAGCTGAGCCCACGCAATGCGCCACGATTCATACGCATGCCATTCGTCGTCCCAGCTGGGCCATAGTATTCATTGGGTATCTTGACCAGTACTGCACCATCCAAGCAACTATCCCTCCTCCCTTGACGCCGACGCTAAAGTGCAGTGCAAGAAGTCGTAAGCCTCTGAGGCTGACCGTGAAGGCTGGCCTTATTCGCCCCGTCATTCAGGTCCCTAGCCTTCCACCTCCTTGCTCCTGTCCCTCAAGAACTCCGACAGCCACATCAATGGCTTCTCCGGCTCATAGGCGGCGATGTACTTCATGCCCTCAAGCAAGTGCGGCGTGAGGTTCTGGTTGAGGAACTGCCTCGTGGGTCCACCGTGTGCGACCGGCTTCTCTGGTATCTTTGAGGGCTGCGGCGGCATTGAGGTTGGTCGTGCTGAAGCGCCGGACACTGCAGGTGGTGGTGGTGCTGCCATGGGCTGGATCGTGGAGAGGTGCTCTGGTTGGGCGAGAGAAGGCACTGCGGCTGCTTGTGGCGGTGGTTGAGGGTCGGTGGGATCGGCGGGTTGTATTGTGCTCATGTTTGCCTAGAGAGGTACATGATCAGAGAAAGCGCTTTCTTGCGCAGTGAATGTGTCAAACCTCTGGCGCTGCCTCTTCCTTCATCTCAACATCAGTACCATTTGGAGCGCTGCCATTGGGTAGAGCTGCCGCCATGACGTGAATCTCGAAAGCGGTGACCAGACAGCTTGATAGTACAGTATGCTATCTCGCGATACTGGCACTTGTTGTTGAAGGTGTTGGTAACGGAGATGAAGATGCCTGATCCCAAGATGCAGCCAAATCGAAGACGCGACTCAAACGCGAAGCCGATTTCTGCCAAGACTTTCAACGTCACCCGGCCCTCCCTCTCTCCCTCTCCCACTCCTCCTCCCCTGCCAACACCGAAAGCTCCGTTGACTCTTGCAACATCGCCGCGAAAGAGCGACATCTGGACATTGATCATAGTCAGGTTGCAGTCGACCAGTCATGTCTGCAGCCCTCCTCGAACATGGAGCGAGTCGACCGCATGACGACCATACCGACCACGCCGAACAGAGAGTTCATGAACGGCGTGAAAGACAAAATCGTTGTACGCGAACTGGAAATGGCTGCTGAATGGGAGTGAGCCTCAGAAAGGAACATGACACCGCGACCACGACCACGACCACAATGGCAGCAAGCCCGAGACCGCAGTTGGACCAACGGAGACCACCGTTAGGCGAGAGCTACAACGAGACCCCCAGAGTAGATTCGTCAGGATAAGGCTCCCCTCCCAATGCAAGCTTTGCAATCTCCGATTCCTATAATGTCATGCCTGTCCTCCCATGTGCAAATAGCACACGGTCCCTGTGAGCATGTGCGCATACCGTTCTGATATGGTATACGTGGCCCTGAACGCTCTGCCCGCCTCCTCTCTTTCCATTTTTGCTTTCCTGGTCGATAGAACACATTTAAAACCGAAGATAGACAACGTCCTTAACCTGCATCACCAGCCAAACAACAGCGATCCAGACCGCTCAAGCTCGAGATCCCAAGCGCCACGACGAGTCCAACAGCGTTTGACGTCTTGGCGAGCGTTGTGCACATGCAAAACCTCTGGCACAGCCTCACCGACGACGAGCATTGACATCATTGGCGGCGTCTTGACCATTTCAGTTCCACTCGTGACCGCCGGGGTGGCGGGGCTCAAGTGGAAGTGAGCTTTTGCGGCTGCCTATAAAGCCTGGAGCTTCCGCCGTCTTCCAACCTTCCACCTTCCACCTTCAACATCCGCCTCTCTTCGATCTGCACGATCAACTTCTCGATCTTGAGCCAGCAGCATCCAGCAGATCCTCAACAGGTAAGTGTACTGCATCAGCATGGCTACCCCCAATCATCCTCAGCTTACTGACATCCTCATAGCATCCAGCCACGACATCCAACTTGTGCAAGGTTACTACACACCTCATCACTCCGCACCTTCCAGCCATCCACCATCATCATGCCTCCGAAGGCTGCCAAGGTGCGTAAGCACCAGCTCTCTGCACCATGTATGGTCGCTAACAAGGCGCAGAAAGCCAAGGTCGAGTCGACTCCGGAGCCCAAGCCAACTCCCAAGAAGCAAACGCCCGCCAAGAAGCCCAAAGAGGTAGTCGAATTCAAGGATCTCGCCAAGGACACCAACGCCGCTGTGCCGGTCGATGTCGCCTTTGAGGGTCCGGCTCTTCAAGCCAAGCAGCGCAAGCAAGGCGGCTATGGCCATCTGCTCAAGCTCCAGGCCCCCGGCGCCTTTGCGCTTGTCAAAACCGTGAGTTGCACCATCCCCGCGTGAGGCAATTGCGATCTGCGCACCAGTTGACTGACCGCATATCATAGTACACTATTACCGATGGAGAATATGAGGGCCACCAGGTTATCCTGCTTCGCCCAGCCAAGGCATTTCCCTTCTTGAAGCTGCCCAAGGAGGTGCGCGCCCGCATATACGGCTTCTACTTCGCTCAGAAGGGCGTGGTCGGCGAGACGATCGTGCTTGACGGCAAGCGCGCCAACAAGGACATCTACGCCAAGACATACGCTGAGGGCAGCAAGAATCGTGTCGGTCTCTTGGCCGTCAACAAGGAGGTACGCGTGCTCGCACTCACTTCACACAATCTACCCTACCCCGCACCACTTTCCACCTTCACATTTCCAAGACGCTAACCACTTCTCAGATCCACGAGGAAGCCATCCAATGCTTCTACGCCCACACCCTGAGGCTGGAGAGCACCACCACCCTCCTCGACTTCTTGTCCGCCATCCCGACCTCCGTCCGCCCGCTCCTCAAGAGCCTGACAGTCAACTCCTGGGTCAAAACCACCTCGCGCAACAGCATGCACTTCCTCGCCGAAGCCAAGAACCTCTCCCAGCTCACCTTTACCTCCGGAGTCTACGGTGAAGGCAACCCCGAGAAAGCCGCCAAAACCTTCTACGCCGACGCCTACAAATTCCTCGAGTCGATCGGCAGTGCCAAGGGCGAGAAGGGCGCAGGCGTGGATGTGCTCAACTTCGGCAAGCAGGCGTTCACGTTCAAGGATGATAAGAAGCAATCTAAGCCGTGGGCGGAGACGTTGGTTGAGGAGTTTAAGGAGAAGTTGAGGGAGAAGTTGATGTGCGTTTGATCTTCCTTATCCTTTCGTCCTCTTCTTCTCTTTCGGGGCTCGGTGGCTGATTTTCGTCTTTCTTAGGTGATCTGGAGATCTCATCTCTCACACTCACTCTCTCGACTAGACGGCTAAGAGTTCGGTGTACTTACACTCAGCTCAGGAGTTTCACATCAACCTGGACCTGCGTCTGCGGCTCGATGGTCAAGGGACACACTTGCATGCTTGAGATGCATCGGGAGGGCATTGGGTGGTGGGCAGGCGGCGTTCCTGCGGCTAATGAGTTTCTCACGGCGGCGGCTTGAGTTGTGATATGCGACATGACGACATATGATGCGATAGTGCGGAGATCTAGGGCGGTATGGAGATCAGCGGTAGCACATGAGAAAATGAGCAATCGAAATAATGAGGTGTGCATCGGTGACCGTTCTTGAGTCGTGACTGTACATCCCCATGACCATTCCACTACCCGTACCTGTACCTTGGCCTTTGCCTTTGCCATTGCCAGATCGCTTGAACGCTAGACACCCGAAACACCAAACCCATTTTCCTACAAAACCCAAGCCAAAACCGCCCTCTCGCGCACTCACTCACGAATTGAACGCCGCCCGCTGAAAGCTATCCACGCTTATGTCACTCGGCTTCCCATCCACCTTTGGCCCAAGCTTCTTCTCCGTGGCCTGCACCTCAGCCTTCTCCTTGTTCGTGATCGCCATACTGTTCGCGCGGCTACCGCTGTTTGCGCTTCCGGTCATCGTGTTGACTCGTGAATGCGCTGGAGATGTCGCGTTGCTTTTGGCAGCGATCTGCCCTTGCTGCGGTCTCCGCTGAATCGTCTCCAGATACGGTGAGGGCAGATAGCCCATCCGGCCGTCGCGAGCTCGGCAACGCCACCACTCTGATGCTTGGCCCATGGGATCTGTCTTCGAGAGAACAGCGACAAGATCACCCTTCTTGACCGCGAGATCGATGCCTTCGGCTAGTTGCTGTCCGGGTTGGGGTTGAGGTGTGTAGTCGTACAAGACGCGGCAGAAGTCCAGTTTACTTGGGTCCAGAGATTGCGGTTGTCCGTCCGCCGGGTAAGGTGAGTTGGCTAGCTGTCGTTGTTGCTCCGCTTCTTGTGATGCTGCTAGCGAGCGTATGAGCTTGCCCATCAAATATGGGAGCCCGAAAACAGCTAGAACGAAGAAGATGAAGGGTTTCCTGCTCGGTTTCGGTTGTGCTGGAGACCCATCTGCTCCGGGTGCGCCGCTGAAAGCCGCAAAGTTCGCCGGTGTAAGCTCTTTGCTCGATGCTGGTGGCGGACGACCGGTAAGTTTGGCGATTGCGGTGCGGATCCAGCGCATGATCGTGAAGATGCCTAATACGGAGCCAAGAGTTTGCCGCAGGTTTCCGAATTGCTCAGCTACGGATACCATAGCTAAAAGCGATCGGTGTCATGGTTAGCATAGGTCTCACAGACGCTTGGAGGGCGCTGCTTGGCTCAGCCGGTCTCGCAAGGCCTTACTCAACAATTCACGTACCGAAAAACGATGAGTGTGTCGCCATGTACGTGCTCTCCAGCATTTGACTGAACCCTCCGAAAGCGCCGACAATGCTCTCAATCATCTGGAAGGTAGCTTGAGTGCTCTGGTTCATCGTCTGGCTGAGACTCTGATCCTGCCCTGGCTGACCGTACATGCCCTGCTGGCCGTACATCCCCCCACCCATGCCATACCCACCCATGCCGCCGCCGTACATGCCTCCCATGCCGCCGTAGCCTCCACCGTACATACTTCCCATGCCACCCATGCGGTTGTACGGCGAGCTATACGAGGAGCCCATACCATAGGGCGAGGAGTATGCGCTCGTGCGGTTGTACGGAGAAGAGTAGGTCGAGGCGTTCTGAGAAGCGATTGTGTTGAGCGAGCTGGGTCGTGAGGGTAGGGCCGGGACTGCGGCTGAGTCGGTCGTGGTTGTGGGGGTTGCGGCCGTCATTGTGCTGTTTGATGTCGGTATTGCTGCTGCATAGGGGTCAGCGTTTGTCCTTGTTTCCACATGTTGTTTCGCTTACCAGATGTGTTTCCTTGCCGCGCAGTCTCCCACGGCTTCGGCGGGCTACCAGAAGCCATTCACTATGCCGTGTTGCCCCAACTAATCTTCTCCGTCCACTTCGCGATGGCGCTATGCGCTCTTCAGCTCCGATATCAATGCGCAAGTCTGCGTCAGAACATCTCAGTCGCAGGCGGCCGGGATGCGTTGAGAGGTGGAGGTGGATGGAAGTAGAACGAGCGGCGTGGTGGCGGTGCCTGGTGTCTTGAGCGCTCTTGCAACCAGCGACGGGGCTTCTGCTCTATGGATGTCCACCTGAAGATGCTATGGCGAATGGTTGTGTGTATAACGTGTTCGACACAAGGTTTCGGTCATGAACACTTCGGATGGCTGAGGTGTGAGATGCGGGCCGAAAAGACCGACTTGCCGAGGCTTCTTCTTCCCCGTGGAGAAAGAGCTCGTGCTTTCTGCATGTGTCTCGCCACCGACATCACCGTTGAGAACGAGCATGAGCACGTAGCATCATTGCTAGCAACCCGACACGAGCACCGACAATGGCACTTACTTGAGCCTGTATGATAGCCTGGGACATCTAAGAATAGGCTTGAGTCATCTTATGTGATACTGCCGCCGAAACCAAGGCTTACACCAACTCTGCCTTTGCACGCACCCCGTCATATACCGTTCAAGCATCCAAGATATGGGAACGGTGTTCGATATGAGGGGCCCGAGCAGATTATCTGCTGCGGTGAAGGAGGTATTGAAAGTGTGCCCGCGACGATGCTTGTGCGCAGTTGGTTGCTGAAAGCCTGGCAGGCTTGTAACCTATGGAGCGTAGAAGAACTGAGTGGCGGAATGGACGGGAAGTGGTGTCAGCCCTGGGTTTTCGGTGGTGGGACACATAGGCATATAAGGGACCCAGGAACAGTGAGTGCTGTCAAGGCTAACGGTATGTAGCCTCCCACGGAATATCAAGAGTTGTACTTGAGTGTATCAGCAGGCACCGTCTTCCTCTGTATTAGCAATACAAACTTGATTCGCTGCCATGACAATACCTCCCGCTACCCGCACAGTATTCTGAAGCTTGCACTTCCGCTTCACCATTCTGTCACGAGTATCGCGAAAGCCGGAACGCTCGAACCTGCAACCTCGCCTGCTTTTCACAAACACAAGCTTCTCCAGCCCTTGTCCGCATAATAATACGACCAAGTTCTGTCAAGATGGACTCCTCGCCTCTCGGGCGCCTCTCAGCCGAGCTTCGTAACACCATCTACGAAATGGTCCTGCAATACCACAAGCCGATCGTACTCACGCAAACCTACACAATCAAACCGGTAGAACTTCAGCATGACAAACATGGACAGCTCATCACACCCGTGAACACCAGTCTGTTAAAGATATGCAAAGCCATCAACAACGAGGCCTCATCTGTCTTCTACTTCGTCAACGCATTCGCCATCCACGTGTTCGCCCCAAACTCCCTCCTGGCAAACTTCAAGGCATTCCAATATGCCATCGGGCACGCAAACGCCGCTGCACTCCGCTCCATTACGTTTGTGCTTCGCAACAATATGGCGATGAAGTCGGGCTTATTCGGCGCACTCGGAGTTTCCAAACGGAACCCCTCGTGTAAAGTTGTGGTGGAGGCCACGTACTTGTACACTTGGTCGACGGGATACCCGACTTTTCGCGCTCGGAACTATTCTTTGGCTGTTCGTTATGACATGAGCGACTTGAAGCGGTCTTTGGACGAAGCCCTAGAGAGTGCGGTGGACGAGAAGGCGCATCCTGTGCGTAAACGTTTGCTAGCGCTGCGGAAGGACATGTCTGAGGCGCTTGGATGGGGTGAATGCACGGGAGGCGCTTGAGGGAGTCGCTACCGGTATGATTGGTCAAGGGTTGGAGATGCATGAGGTTGGCGCGATCTTGACGAGACCGACCTTCGCACTGCTAGTCCCTGCACCGGGCAAGGAGCGGACATCTGAGAGCGGCAATCGTGTCTCAGCGTCGGCACATCTACCGTGGTTTTGGGCCGTGAGAAGCCGTGGAGCTGAGTTGTGCCAAAGCTAGTTGGGTACGGATGGGAAGGCTCGAAAGTTGGGCTTCTGTATGTCTTTCGAAATGTAGGACATGACACATTCACATGTCAGACACCACGTGAGTCCGAAACGTGGCGCAGTTTGCCCCGCTTTTACCTTCCTTCTTCCTTCCTTCGTGCCTGCCCTGCAGCCCGCTTGTCTCGAACATCGGTTTCCACTGTCTACAAAAGCCCCACAAAGTTCTCCACGACCGAGCACTCATCAACCCACCACCTCCATCTGTCACCACACCACGAAGATGGACGACTCACCACTCGCTGGGCTTCCGCCAGAGCTTCGCAATCAGATCTGGGAGCTCGTGCTACGATGCGACGAGCAGCCGATCTACATCACACACCATGACCAGCAACCGTCTACAGCAATCAAGCGACCGAGATGGCTCTGGCTGTACAGCAAGGGTCGACGCCAAACGCTTCACACAGCCCTACTGCACACATGCAAGATCATCCGCCAAGAGACGCTTCAGCTTTTCTATGCCGTCAACACTTTCAACTTGATCAGCACTTTCAGCTCCACCGACCAAGCGCCTGATTCAGCACCGCTCGTCATCCTGGAGTGCTTCGCCAACGCTATCGGTCCCGGCAACGCAGCTGCTTTGCGGGAGGTCAACTTCGAGACGGGCATGCTTGGTCTCTCCGGTTGGACTTCGACCGTGACTCGCGAGATTGAATGCCACGATCTTTCTGCGTCTCTATTGGAAGCGACTGAGGAGGTGAAGAAGTACCCACGCTGCGCGTTCAAGTACAGAATCCGGACCTTGTATGTGGAAAAAGCACGCATGCCTAGGCAGCTTGGTGGACGGTTGCTGAGTTTAGGACCAAAGGAGGTCCAGGTGGCGCTGGTTCTCGATCTCAATAATCTCGCGGGCTCATTCGATCGAGCCGTCGAGCAGCTCGCCGACGAAGATCAAGAAGAAAGCTCCGTGCGCGCGAGCTTGAAGGACGTGCAGGAGATTATATCAGGACGTTCCTAAAGGCGTGAGACGTGAGAGGCAAGCGGCAAGGCGGTCGTTGAACTATGACCACGAGTGCGATGTCTGTGGGCAGTGAGCTGGGACGGTGGTTGTTTTGATGGTATGCCGATAGTCTCACGTCTTGATATACCAGACATGGTATCGAGAATTCTCCAAACTTGAGCTTCCCTTGCAAGGATGGGTGAAATAATCCATGGCCAGTCCCAGCTCTCTAATATTACCACAACTTCTTATGCCACTGAATCGTCTACCAGGCTTAAACGACTTAGAGGTTGAGAGGAGATGCAATACAGCTTTTCAACGGCATCGCGTTGCTACCAGCCCTTGTATCGACCTCTCGACGCCTTGGGTGCCTTGTCGAGAGCGGAGAAGTTGCCATGCCGGATCGGTCATCAGTTTTTTCATCCGCTTATTGCTCGCAGCCTCACCAGCTTGTCTCAGATATTGGCAATCAAAGCCTCACATACATAGTTTCAATATCAGTCATACGACGACGGCCCCGTGTTCACTTACGGACCCTCTCTTGGGCATTCTGCAGAGGGACAACTCATCTCTTGCCAGGCTTCTGCAGGAGCGACGTGACTACATCTATGAGCTGACGTTGCGCTGCAAAACCCCAATCTACATCACAGCCGACACCGATGACTTGCCGCGCAAAGCTGTCCATCGGCCAAAGTGGCTCTGGCACTACGTTCCAGGCCGTGCCGTACCTCTGGAGACGATGTTGTTGTTCATGTGCAAAGCCGTTAATAACGAAGCAGGCAAGATCCTTTACTCAATCAACAGCTTCGTCTTTCTGTCTAGCGAGGTGCCCGGCCCGCTATCGTCCATCGCACCAATGCAATGCTTCCCAGGAAATGTTGGCGGCGCGAACGCCGCTGCTCCACGCCACATTTAGCTGCAAGTTGTTATGCCCAGCGTCGATGCACATCGCTGCCGCTGCACTACGGTGATCTCTCGTCTCCGGCCACTCATGGAGAGGTATCCAGGCCGCAAGTTGATTTTCGATATTGAGACCGTTCATGAGGCGCCTGAGGACTCAGCGATACTGCTACCTCCATGGCCGAAGGAGTCGAACCTGGTATTAGCCTTAGGAGAGAAGCTTCGCTCGCGTATCAACCTTGCGAATCTGTTAAGCGGGGTGCGACGATGACTTGGAAGAGTAATGATGCAGGGAAGAGCAACGAAGGTGAAAGTAGCTTGCAGCGTTCCTACGATGTAGCGCGGCCCCACTTTTCTCTCGGCCCCGTGCGTGCTTCCACTGCATGTAAAAACTATTCTACGCGTGTATGAACTACGATACGCGTACACGAAGTACCACCATCACTTCATCAAACATTGATTGCGGCCATTCCTACCACAATACCACCAGCCCAATCTGCTCCGGCACTGAATTCAAGAAGATGGATAACTCACCACTCTCGCGTCTCCCAGCGGAGCTCCGCAACAACATCTACGAGTTCGCACTACAATGCGAGAACCCAGTCTACATCAAAGGAGTCGGAGACAATGTGCAGGATCTTATGCAAGAAGTCATGGAGGGCCGGTCTCGGATTGAAAACATCCAGCGCCCGAAATGGCTCTGGCAGTACGATACTGGCCGCGCTACACCCGTCCACACCGACCTATTCCGCACCTGCAAAGCCATCAACAGAGAGGCCACTTCGCTCTTCTACGGAAGCCATACGTTCGTTATCTCGCTCCGCCACCCAACAACGATAGCATCACCTCACTTCCTCTTCGAGCGCTTCACGCAGGTCATTGGCGAAATGAATACAGAGGCTTTGAGGTCCGTAAAGTTCGTGCTTCCTATGCCTGGTCTTGCCTTAAAGATTGCCATGGAACCTCCGGCGGAAGGACCGTCGGCCGGCTCGTTTGTCGTTGCTGTTCTGCTGCATGCCGTCGCATACGCTAAGAACTACCCGCGCTGCCACTTTCAGCTGGTGGGCGAGGAGCATTACAACGCCGATCGTATAGGCGCACGCCCACGGTTTCAGACGAAAGCAGTCCTGACTTTCGACCCTGGAGATTTGGATGTCTCAGTCGCGCGGGCAGTCGAGAAACTTGGCGATGAGTGTGATGACAGTCACCTGCGTCGCAATCTTAGGGAAGTGCTCAAGCTTGTCAATGAGGCGCTAGCGGAGGGAGTTGATGGGAACGCTTATCAACGCCGTTGTGCAGGTATGCATGCTACATTTGGGTCTCGTCCTCGCCGGAGCAGCCGACCTCGCGCGCCCCGCCAGTAGGGAAGATCAAGAGGCCAATCTGGCAAGGCATCGGTAGTAGGATTCTATGAGTCTATAAGCCTCGGTAACAAATGGCATTACTGTCATAACATTTTCCCGAATCTGATAACGCCTCTGCGCTACCGTATTACTTACCATACAGCGGGAGAATGTCACCTCTTCATGTCGACAGTACTTGTAGATTAGAGGTATCGATTCGTATTGGATACCATTCCATCAGCCTGTTCCCCATCTTCGTCACAGATAGCTCACATTGGACGAAGGCCCTAATCAAACTTGGCATATCTTGAGATGTACTACCGTGGTATCATAATCATCATGCACATAGCAGTCAACCTCCCTTCCCATCGTCGCTGCCAGTCTCACCCGCCCTAAGCCGTCTCATTCTTCAACCCACTCCCCTCTTTCGGCTCATGCTTATCCATACCCAGCGCATGCTTAGCTTTCTCCACAATCCCCTCCTTGTGCTCACCCTCCGGCTTGCTATGGCCCCCATACTTATCCTTATGAACATTCCCCTGTCCACCCCTCCCCGTATGGAAATTCTCATACCCCTCCCCGCTCCTCATAGCCGTTTCTGGCACAACGTCTGCGGAGGAGGGGCGAGGGGCAGGACTCGCGTTCCTTGGGGAGCCAGGGATCATGTTGCCTGCGCCGCCGCGGCCGGCAGAGTATTCTGGGCGGTCGGACTCGCCGGCTACGCCTTCGCGGACGATTTCGGCGTCGACGTATTGGTTTGGGTCGGGGCCGATGTTGCCCGCGCCTGGAGTTGACCAATCAGTCTACTGGCGCATACGTGGTTGGGGGAGGGAAAAGCGTACCGCCGCGGCCTGTGGAGTGGATTGGGGAGTCGCCCATGGTGTTGGATGGAGGTATGCTTTTGCTTGTTGCTGTTGTTGGGTTATGGAAGCTGTTTGCGCTGTTTGTTTTCGGTCGGAGTATGAGAAAATGAGGAGCGAGATGGATATGTGACTAGAACAGCTTTGAATTGACTTCGAATACCCACGTGAAGAAAGAAGGCACGCCGCACATGCAATCGATTCCCGTAACCTGGAAAGCGAAGCGCCGTATGACGCAGCGTCAACAAACCTAATTCTGACCTCAAGTGTGGTCAAGCGGCTTGACTAACGACGCCTCGTCGCTCCTTTCTAGCAAGCAATTGGAGCGCAGGTGCTGTCGCGATTGTGTTCTTCCGTCTCGTTGGAGGTGGAGGAACGACATGGTGTGAGCCAAGGTTTACGGAGGTATCGCCGGGAATCTTGACCGATAACGGAGGGCTTGTGATTGGCTAGCCTTACAGCGATTTGGCAATGAATTGTCACATGCAACAGTGGCCATATCAAACTTCACTCGCCTGATACACTCGTGTCTTGTCGAGCTTTCCCGGGTCGCACATCTTTCAAAGCGAGTGATGCAGGCCTGTTAAGAGCTTCGATTGAACAGATGCCGCGGAAAAGCCGGGATTGTACTGAGGAAACATCAAGCGAGCTCCTGCTTCTCAAGGACGGGTTCTGGATTCAGCAGCGCCCCAAACGCTCACATTACCATGAGTATCGTTAACAAGCAGCCACGACCTCAATGAACTTCCGGGTCCCCGAAAACCGTCACCCAAAGATCACCACCTAATGTTGTGCTCACGTGGCAGGAGTTTGACAACTGTCGTTGCTCTACAAACTCTAAGGCAACAAGATGCCATCGTAGAGCAGGAGTGTGGGTGAATCAATTTCGTCTCATCATACCAGAACATTACAGTACATGTGCTTCGCTGCCTCCCATCTGAGGCCAGCTCCAACCACCTGAAGACTCGCTAGATCACCTCCACGCCACCTCCAAGGCTTCTCTCCGCTGACCTCAGCACGTCTCTGATCGTCTCTGCTCGTCTCGGAATCTCCGCTTCTACTATCTCCTATCACGCCTCTACTTCACAAGACTCCCCGGCCCAGCCTTAACAGCCTTATCCTCCGGCGGCGCAGCGCCACCCGTCGTCGGCAGACCCATAAAGATCTTAAACGAGTCGTAAATCATCCATTGCAATCCAGTAAGCGTTCCGATCATGACAATACGGACCGGTAGACCGTTCCAGAGACCGCTGAATCCAATGTCCTTGTAGATGCGTCCGATGGCGGCACCGGCACCCTCACCAGGAGCGCGGTTGGCGTTGAGTTTCGAGACCATGACATCAGCCGGGTGAGACACGATGGCGCAGAGAATACCAGCCAAGTAACCACCAGTGAAAGCCACACCAGTCTGAGCGGCGCCGGAGTAATCGGATTTCTTTCCGGGCAGGCGGGCGTAGATCATTTCGACGATGGTTTCGAAGGAGGCGAATTTCATCATGGTGTAGGGGATTTGGCGGGCCCAGAGGGGGTAGAGGCCTTTGTACAGACTATCCCGATGCACGTTAGCATGTCACGAAGATGGCGGGATGGTGGTTTTGGGGAAGGGAAGGTGTTGGTGTAGGGGGGAGACTTACCCTCCAAACCCATCCGCAGCCGTGATTTTAGAAATACCGTTCATCGTCCCAGTCGCGAATGGCGGGATCGTAGTCTGCATCCTCACCTTCACAGCCTCCAGCGGACACAATCCAATATCCGCGAAGAACTCCGCGGACGCCGAACCAGCGAGGTAAATCCACGTCTTGTATCTCGTGGCATTCTCCTCACCGGCAAGATCACTGTAGAACTTCTTGAAGAACTCGTAACCACCATATTTGAGAGCGCCCTGAATAGAGTAGCCGAAGAATGTGGGCGAGCCGCCGGTGTAGATCCCACGCACGCCGTCGGAGGCGATGATGGAGCGCCAGGCTTGCAGGTTGCCGGAGTAGAGTTTGGCGTCGACTTGGCGGCGGCACTTCACGAGGTCCAGGGGGGTGACGGCCCAGTGGGTCAAACCACAAGCCATGAGACCGCCGAAGGTGCATCTGAGCTCTATCAGTATCTGGTCTGTCGGCTGATGGTTGTGGGTGGTGGTGTAGCGTACGCAGCATAGTACTTGGCGCTGTAGAGCTCGATCTTGCCGGCTTTGGACTGCGCGATGCTGGAGGCTTTGTCGATCTCTTTCTTGGCCGCGTCGCTGAGCTGGCCGGCTTTCTTTTGGGCATCTTCGGCGATATCCCAGCTGGGGTAGAGGTCGGTGCGGGCGGCGTAGGGGGAGCGCTTTGCGGGTGCGGTTTGTTGGAGGTTGTAGGGTGAGGCGCCCCCGAAGGTCGCGCTCAGGGCGCTGGCTGAAGGGAAGAGGGATGGCATCGCTGCTGCTCTTCGTTTCACTATCGCGGTTGTTAGTCGCTTATCTCCGGAGGGTTGTTGGCTTGTCGCAAAGGTATGGAGCTCGATGTGATGGTGAGAAGCTCAATGCGAACAGCGGGGCGATAGGAGTGAGCTGCGAGAGTGCTGAACGTACCAATGGTCGCTCAAGGCGTTGTTGTTGTAGCTGATATGGTCGTAGTCAATCGATGGAGTGATTTGAGACGAAACACCGAGGAAGCTTGGACTGCGGAGCGAATGCGAGCTTCGTCCCGCTTCTGACGCAACGCCTATCAACAATCCCTCCAACCGAGAAATAATCAATTGCATGTGAGCTGCTGCCTACCTTACAAACACAAACCTTGCAGTATCCAAACAACATGGCAGCAGCAGCCCAAGGCATGGCAATGGCCGAAGGCGGCCCGATTGCTGCTGCACCAAACCAACCATCCGATGCCACAGCCTCGCGAGCACACAAATACCGCGGTGTAAGTCTACTTCCCCCCCTCTCCCAACCCATCATGCCCTCCACTTCACTAACAACATGATAATGGCAGGCAACAGTAGAAGACCTCGACCCTCCCCCCGCCCTCTCCTGCTCCCCTCACACCCCCTCCTCCACCGCCATGATGATGGCCCTTGAACGCGATTTCTCCCACCTGACCGTCATCCACCCGGAAGACAAGTCCTTGCTCGGCTACATCTCTATCCCTCGCTTACGCCAGTTGCTAGAAACCCGCCAAGTCCGCGAAGAAGAGCCGGTAGAGAAGGCTATGGTGAGGTTCAAGCGGCGAGGAAAGAAGTACAGGTTGATAACTTTGGAGACGAGGTTAGAGGAATTGGAAGCATTCTTTGAGGGAGAGGATACGGGAAGTAAGCAGGATTTCGCGGTTGTGACGGATCCGGCGAGGAGGTTTGTGCTTGGGGTGGCTACGAGGGAGGATTTGGAGGAATTTGTTCGGAGAAGACCTGCTTGAGTGCACACTGAGCGAGCGTGCATTTTATGATGTGACGTTAGCGAGGCGTTGGGGGAGCACGTCACTTCAATTACGAGAAGCAATGGGAGCATGAAGGAAGAGCCAGCAGACTACCTACTGCATAGATGGCATTGCTTCCTAAGCGAACGCCCCTACAAAAGCCATCAGCATACTCCCGCAGACAACGGCTCCACATGCTTCCAGTCGCCTCCGGCCTTGCAGATCAAGATAACTCTGATCGCTCAAAAAGTCTTCCGCCAGCAGCTGCACAAGCCCAGCATACAAAAGCAAACCCGCAGAAATCGCGTTAACGATTCCCACCATGAGCAACCCCAACATACTTCCCGGATCATACAAGCCATGTACCGCCAACCCTAACGCCTGTCCGATGGGAGTCGTTACACCGTACATCAAGGCCATGAGCCACGGTTTGAGGGAACCGACTTCGAAGGATTTGATGGCTGCTATCCGAGAGCCTAGCGCAAGACCTTCAAAGGTCTGGTGGAAAGAGATTGCTATGAGCAGGACGATGAAGGCAGGACCGGTAGAAACAGAGAGAGCCATGCCGATGAAGACGCTGTGGAAGAGGATCCCGGCTTCGAGGAGGAGGCATTGGAGGATTGCTCGCTGCTCGCTCGGGTCTGAGTGGGTATGGCCGCTGGGTGGTGATGCGTAGCTGTCGTGCTCCGCGAATGAGACTTGACGGCTAGGACCTTTGGGTCTTCGGGCGTGGCCGTTGGCGAGGGAGGGTCTGGGGTGAGCAGAACCGTTGAGGGGTTGTTGGTCGTCGGAGACGGGATCTAGTTCGTCGAGGTCGAGATCGGAGTCGTCTTCGAAGGGTGGTTCGGGTGGGAGGGGTTTGTTCAGAGTATCTCCGTCCGCAGAGAACGGGCTATGTAGATTGTCTTGTCCTTGCAAGGGCATATCCTCATCGTCATCGTCAATCCCATGTCGTGGTCCAATGGGCTCCTGTCTAAACCTCTTCAAACTCGTACTCCTCCTATGCTCCGGCCTGTTGCCCCTCCTACTACCAACCTCCTGCCCCTTCAACCCCTCAAATCCCAAAGCATTCCCATGATCGTGCCTCGCGCCTTTCATAGCAAACACCATCTCTATCCCTACCACAGCCATGACACTGCACATCGCTATAAACCCCGACATAGCCGGGTATACTTCATTCCAAAATCTCGGCAAACACGGGTCCGTTAAACTCACGTACGCCGTCGGCAGAAGATGCACGAACGCTGTGGCGATAAGCACTCCTGTACCGAAGTGTCTAGATAGAAAGAGGGCGTAATTCGGTACGGGCAGGGAAGGGAAGCGTCGGACTATGACGGGGAAGGAGCAGGCGAGGGTGGAGAGGAGGAGGATGAGGAAGAGGGCGAAGATGTGGAGGGGGGTGTTGTAGTTTGGTCTTGCTGCTCCTGAACCACATTGTGGACGAGTGGCATTCTGGTCGCGGCGGGCTAGTTCGGCGTGTAAGAAGGATATTGGGATGGCGCTCCAGTCGGTCGCTGAGGTGGTTGTTAGCATTGCGGTGGAGCTGCAGGAGGGAGGGAGGGAGGTGTACGAGTGGTGGATGCATCGTTTGGCATATTCTTCTCTGCTCCGCTGCTATCGGGGGCTGTGTTGTCGTCGCATGCTTCTAGAATACATGTACGGGCCCGAGTCGAGCATGTGAAGATGCGCGGCTACCCGTACCAAATCGCAATTGCCTAATTGGGAAAAGCACGCTTCGTCATTGGCCCGAATAGCCGGGTTGAAACTCCAACATCGACTTCACACTGGACTTTACACACCTTGCCTGAATTGCCTCGTACCCAGATGATTGTATATGAGTTCTGTACGCCATGCCTATGCTACACAATCCTGTTGAATTGCAGAATCACCTCCTTCTCTCGCCATTCTAACGTTCCCATCTCGACGAGATTTCGATGGGTAGCCTTGCGCGAACGGAAGTGTACTCTGCTCTTGTATCATGTTCTCCTCTCCCTCTCGCTATGCTTGATAACTTTCTATGTAGCGTACGACCGATCCTGATCAAGCCGTAGCCTCCGGAATGTCACCCCACTGCAGCAGTCGGCCGCCAACGTCACCCCAGCCCTGTTCGCTTCTTTCTTTCTCGCCAGTATCTCGGCCAACTCAGCCCTTACTAACCTTCTGAATCCGTCCATTCCAACGCAACTTCCGAAGACACCTGCCTGTATTCCCATGGCCACTGTGAGCTACCAAGAACATCCTGACTATCCCTTGATCTGACCACCAATAGCCAATACCACACCCCCATCTCAAGCCCGCTTCACGCAACCTCTAACAAATCGCGCCCTCAGCATGCCCCAAGAATATCCGCCTGGATACTCGCAAGCTTCTCCCTTAACCGGAGGATGAAATTCGGGTCTTCGTGATAGCGCGGTTGCTGGATAGCATGCTCGAACGACTTCTTCAGGTTCCCAACGTCAAACTCGAGCTCATACTCGAACTGTCTTTGCCCCCTTATGCGGACACGCACCACGATCTCACAACGCGGAAATTTCGCCCTCTCGGCGATAGCATCCATGAGATTCTGGTAGAGGCAGAAGCCTTCATCTTGAAGTTCGCCCAAAGTCGACGTGGCTGGGAGACGGTGGCCGAAGCCTAGAAGTGGCAGCTCGAGTACCACACTTCGTAACGACGCCTCGTTGGTCTCGCCGACAGTTGTTGCGAATGCGGCGAAGACGGCCATTGGCTGGGTGGCTTTGAGGGAGCTGAACAACAAGGTGTTCCCAGAGAACAGGAAAGTGTTCAAAGAGTAAAGAAGCGGAGTGGCTTCTTTGTTAATGGCCTTGCAAGTGCGTATGAGACCATGGCTTTTAGGTGAGCAGAGAGTGCGGAAAGAAACGACGCCAGTTGAGGAGCTGGTACTGCCTGTGACATGGACCGGACGTCCGTTGTTGCTGAGGGACAGCTCGTAGATGACAGTTCGAAGCTCCGGTGGCAGGCGGAAGAGTAGCGAGGTCTCCATCGCAGCAGCGGATGTGCACTCGGTTGACGTTCGACCTGATGAGAGCGGACTGTTGAGTCGACCTATGCGCTGCAGATTATGCAGGCGAAGTGTTTCTGCACGCGAAGTGTTTCTGGCGGCCGAGTAACCGAAAAACAATGCTTCTGGCCGCACTGATTCGCTGTGAAAACGCCAAGGCAGTGCAGTGCAGGAAGTTCTCTTAGTACTTGACATTCACTCGACATCGGAAGTGGGGCAAACTCCGAATGTTGAAGACAGCCTAGTCATCGCCTGCTGCCGGAAGCAGTACCGATGTCTTACAGAAAGGTTTGAGCGGGCGAGTTTTCTAGAAGCTTACCATGCTACGTACTAACACATGCAAAAACTTCAACGATCCTTACTGCTACGCCACCTCCCTTATCTCCCCGAACCGCTCGACGAGCTCGCATCGTCTGGGAAGTAGCAGACTGCCCAAAGAAACAACGGCTGTATCGCATTGCCGAGCCCTGCGGCGCCTGCCTCGAATACGGTGCCCGTCCTACCAGCTCTACGTCCGCCCTACCCCTTCATCACCCGTGTCTCGGTCACACTTTCCTCTACCACGCCTCAGGTATCTTCTTTCGGATCTCAGCAAGCTTCTCCCCCAGCACGCCAGAACTCCAGTGCACTTCATCGCCCAGCTGCTCGGCGAGCCACTCGAACGAACCCTTCAAGTCCCCAACATCAAGCTCGAGCACCACACCCTGCTGTCCCCGTACCGTCGAATACTTCGTATGAGCATGCACCACGATCCTGCAGCGCGGAAACTTCGCCCTCTCAGCAACAGCCTTCACAATCTCTTGCTCGAGAATCAAGCCTTCGTCCGAACGAGGGCCGAAAGTATGCGAGGAATGGAGCGAGAGCGTAGGGAGACGCAATTCAAGCACGACCGAGCGCAAAGCCGCCGCACTCGTCTCACCAGCTCTCCCTGCGAAGGCGAGGAGGACCTCGATCGGCTGCCAGCTTGCCGGCTCATCCGGCGAATGAAACACGAATGTGTTGACTGCGTAAAGAAGCGGTGTCGCCTCTTTGTTGACGAGGTTGCAGGTGTAGATGAGACTCGAAGACGATGGTGGCGGACCTTTGCGAAATGGACGTAGACCTGAGGAGTTGATGCCGTTTTCGTCGTGTTGTGTGCCTGTAATGTGGATCGGGAGTCCGTAGTTGTTGGTGAAGGCGAGCTCGAAGATGAGGGTACGGAGCTCTGGTGGGAGGCGGAGGAGTGGCGAGTTCTCCATTGCTGTTATCGCTGATGCGGGTTGTCTTGTCAATCGGTTGTTGCTAAGTATGCCGGTGCGTACGATCTCGGACTGATAAGGGTGGATTGTTGAGTCGAACCGTGGGCCACAGCTGATGAAGGGGAAAGAGAAGTATGTTTTGGGGCCGGATGTCTGAGGAAGAGTGCCCGGGGTTGAGTTGGTTTGCCACGCGAATGCTAAGTGGAGCTATGACCCTGCAGGTCCCCTTCCGCAATAATTGACATTCACTCGGCGTATCAGCATTGGTGAATAGATTCTACGCCGTGATTCGGAAACGACGAACACTTCAAGGTCTGGTCTGCCTGTGGAAGTACTGCTGCAGGCGGTGGAGTTGCATTCGGGGAGGAGAACTATCTACTACTTGTGCTCCACAGCTAAATGAAATGGAGCTGGCTGTTTCTTGTACAGACACGACGCGATATGTGCTTGATGGGACTATGGCTGCGCTTTATAGTAATCATTATAATATTGTCGCCGATGGTACCCTACTTTCTTCTCATCTTCTTCGGCCTTCAATGGTGCGCCGTCACTATTTGTCTGGCTGGATTCGACGGCAGGTGGGACGTCGACATCAACATGGTCGTATCTACGCTTGACGATGGGTGTCGGCGTGGGAGGTAGACCGCTCGGTCTCCCACGTGCCCGCCCCATGTCCGCAGCTCGCGCTGCGTTCTCCAGATCAGGCTGAGTACCACTGCTGACTTGACGATTGTAGTGGTTCTTAATCATGGCTTGCGTCTTGGTGCCCATGTGCTGAGCGATGGCCGCGAAGTCGGTGCCGAAGTGTCCAATGTACTTGACAAAGTCTTGCTGTTCAGGTATTGACCAGTAGCTTGAGGCGCTTGACCTCGAATTAGCAGTCTGTTGAGCCGCAGCTGGCCTGTCGTCCTCCATCTCTCTGATCGATCCGCTAGTCCCTACCGCATGCTGCCCGAATACAGACGATTGGCTAGGTCGACGTAATGGAACCCTGGCAGCTTGCATCATCGATCCACTCGTCCCGTGTTCAGCCCCCTCGACTGCTTTGGTGTTCGCCTCCTTTGCAGCGATGGCTTGTTCGCGCTTCTCCGCTTCGTACTTGGCAAACTCAGTCTCCTCGTTCGTGCGTTTGCGCTCCTCCCTGTCCTGCTTTTGGCGCTCCATCTTCTCAATCACCCGGATCTCCGCCTCCCTCGCCGTAACAGCGACATTCCTCTTTTCCTCCTCGTATTCTGCGATAATGCGATTGCGATAGTTCTCAAAGTCTTCCGCGGGCTCCGTGCTCTCTGCTACGTCCTTCATGTTCTGTAGCTCCGCTTCCCTTGCCCACAGCTGCTGCTGCCTCTCGGCTCCTAGCCCGTGCTCTTCCTGCTCTGGCTGCCTTTGGTAGGAATCTGAGGTGCTCACGCGTCCAACGTCCGGGCTCCTCTCTCGGCTCGGTGCCTCAAATGGTGCACTTGCATTGGCGCCAGTGACTGTGAGTTTGCCGGAGCGAAGGCGTTTAGTGTGTTCGAACAATATCTCCATCTCGTACTTGTCCAGCTCTCTTCGGATTATGATGCAGTCTGCGTCGACCTTGAGCATTATCTGTCAGTAATGCCCCCCAAAGCCTTAGCAGTAAACTGACACATACCCTATCAAACTCATATGGGATGTCATAGGATATCAACGTGTCGATGCTGAGGTAATGCTTGTGTACCTTCGGGTACACTGGCCTGGTGGACGCCCCTTTCCCGCCTTCGGATTCCGCACTCACAGAACTCCCTAGGGAGCGATCCAGTTCCTCCTCATACCACTTTGCCTTCTCCTCGTCCACCATGTTCTCAATCTGCGTTTGCGTGTACCCGGACTCGCTCAATCGCCTTCGCATCTCGTTCTCGGACCTCTTTTTTTCTTCTATCTTTTCTTCCTCCTCCTTCTCTTTGTTCTCCCGCTGGTTTTTCGAAAACTCCTCGTACTCCCTTTTCTCCTTCGCCTCAGTGTCTGACTCGTCCTCCGACTCGCTCCCCAACAGATGACGTGGTAAAGCAAACAAGGCCAGCTGTTCCATGTGGCGGCTGAGATGCTTCAGAATACCTACCAATGTAGGATTGGTCTTCTGGCACAGCGGGCATGTGACAGGCGCCGTAGCGTCCTCCTCGAATCTTCCTGAGGATTCCATCAGTCTCTGCAATGCTGTTGGATCGAGACTTTGCTGGTGATGATTAGTAATGTGGTCTTTCAAGACCTCTGGAGAGTGGAATTCCAGGTCGCACCCAAATGGACAGAACCACTGTCGTCTATGCATCTTAGTCTCGTGGCGTAGCCAATCTCTGCGCCTCGAGAATGGTTGATCGGCCGCCTGGCAGGTTTCGCTGGTGCATACATATGGCGGGATATCCTCATATACATGCTGCCTCCAGGACCTCTCATTTGAAGCTATGACCATCCCGTAGCATATCGGGCACTCGAACGGGTCCTCCTCGTGCTCCCGGTAGGGAAGAGGAGTAGGGCGTAAGACAGATGCTTCAGACATGGTCTGACCATAGGATGTCGCAGTATACTCGGATTCGCCGTCCGAGTCATTGATTGGGATGATGTTTTCTGCTTCATTGCCCTTCACCGACGTTGCCACGGTGCTTGGACGTTCGCCCCCTGGCTCGTGTTCGCCGTCCAAGCCTTCTCGGAGTTTCTCGTGGTGCTCTTCGCGGTACTTGAAGTATTGGCGGTGCCGCGATACACTTTTCCCTAGGCGCATCGTGAGGTATTCAGCTGCAGCTGGGAACTTCGACTTTACGTGTTCGATATCGTACGGCTCGTAGTATCTGGCAACGCTCGATGCCCCTTGTCGTATCTGGTCGTGGCGGGCTGGGTTGCGTAGTGTCATGGAGAAGCGCATCAGACAGGTGATGACCTCGTGAAGTTCTTCGAGCGCCTGCTCGGTCAAATCTGGAGATTCCTCATTCTCCAAACCGAACAGAAACTCATCATCCTCGTCCGAAAGATCTCCTATGGGCTCAACCGCACTGCTTGAAGGCTGTGACTGCACGGATAGGGTTTCCTTAAGCTCATCTAACGCCTGCCTTAGGTCTTCTAGTAATGACGAGACTGTCTTCTGCAGGTTCGATGAGTCGCGTAATCTATACTCGAGCGACCTCCTGCTTGCACCAAGGCGGTGTGCTGAGATATTGCCAACCCATACCCGGAAGCGTCCTTGCTCGTCTTGGATCCTAGAACGAGTTATTTCGATAATACCCGGAATCCCATCGAGCGTTTGGAAGCTGGCGAGACACTGATGGACCGTTGCGGATATCGGTGGTGCCGCTCCCGACCCGGCGGTCGCAGGTGCCATTGTGCTGGACATGAGTATTACTATTCTTTGCTGATCGCGACTGCAATACTCGAGTTGAGTAGATCGAAGAGCACGAAAGGAATGTCATACAGGCTGAAAGGCTCTCACTCACGAAGCTCATCAGCCGATGAGACTGGGGGTGACGTTCGCCTATGCACGCCTAATGCACGATGATGATCGTCGGGTCAGCTTCACCACGAGCGCATATCAGCTATGCGTCGCCAGCAATGGTATATCATCCACACGTACCTTCGGAGGTCTTGCGTGCAAAGAAGTCATGTCAGGAGTGGAGGTGGCAGGCCTGGTGCTCGGTGGCATTCCGCTCGTGATCTCAGGTGAGTGCAAATCCATCCCAAGGACTTCCCATCCCAACGGTCAGCCACTCTCAGCATCGAAGATCTCTTCACAGCTGTCGAGATGCTGAGCATCACTGGTCGCAAGCATAGCCAAGCCCTGACTGATTTGCGTTGGAGCAGGTCTCGAACACTATGCGGAAGGCGTCACCACCATCAAGTCGATGTGGAATTACCCTCGGGAATTTGCGTTTCTCAGCCGACGGCTACGCCTCGAGCATCAGATTTCCCGAAATACGATCGAGTCGCTCCTGAAGGACTGCGCCGACGATGAATCACTCTCGAAGCTGTTTGGGGATGAGTACGGAGCGCAGTGGTCGGATCCTGTCATCGCGGAGGAGATGAAACGGAAGATGCGTCAGTCGTCATATAGTCTGTTTGTCGAGACTGTGGAGAGCATGAGTGAGGTCATCAATAAGTTCACCAAGCGGCTGCATCTCAGTCCAGACGGGAAGGGGCCATTCACCAACCCCAGCACTTTTCGTGAAGCTTACAAACGTTTCAGCTTTGGACTGAAGAAGTCCGCTTACATGGACCTTATCGAGGAGATCAGCAGAGACAATACGGCATTGCTGAAGCTTACAGAGCAAAGCTCCTCACTTGAACCCATACGGGACCGGAGGCAACGCACTCCAGATTTCGACCGCTTTCGCACGCATGCCGCAAACATCTTCTCGACATTGCAAAGCGGTCTTCGAGGTACCTGCCGGGCCTCTCATAGAGTAAGCCTATGCCTGAAGGACGGCGATTACGCTCCGAAAGAACCCGAGGCGAGGTTTCGTGTCGTAATTCATCATGAAGGTGGCGATCTGGTCCAGACGGCGTCAATGTGGACCATCCAGGAGGCTGAATTTCGGGTCCTTCCACCACCACCAGCAGCCATTACCGTAGGTTTGACATCAATGGGCGTGGACACTCGTTCTGTCCGTTTCCAAGATACGCCCGCATCGATCTCCGGAGGCTCAAAAGACGTTGGTAGCACTCAGGGTCTTCTTGGTAACCTCACAAGCTTGGAAGAGATTCGAGATCTATGCAAATCTTTAGCAACGCTACAGTCGGTGCAATGCGGCACCTGCCTGGGCTACCTTATGAATTCCACAGCGGGCCGCCATGGTTTATACTGGCCTGTGAAGCCGTTACTTGGGCAGGCAACCTCACCAGTGCAGCCCTTGAAAGATGTACTTGGCAGCAATCTCACCGTCGCTGGTAGCCTCAAAATAGCTGGAGCTGTTGCCTTGGGAATGCTCCAATTATACAACACACCGTGGCTCGAGCAACAGTGGGGACGGAACCAGATCATGCTTTTCAAGAAGGACGAGAAGCTGATGGTGGAGCACCCTTTCATCTCGACTGCGGTGGGCAGCAACACGGCAGCAAAAAGCTCACCAGCAGACCAAACGGAATACTTCTCAGAGAGTCCACTGATCCGAAATCCCACAGTGTTCGCCCTTGGCATTGTACTAATCGAGCTGTGCTTGGGCAAGACTTTTGATAGTCTGATCGCTCCGTCCGATCTCAACGCAGACGGAACGAAACACCCCGCCTCCGATTTCTTAGCAGCAAACAGGCTGCTTGATGAAGTATATGACAAATACGGCGAGCGTTATGGCCATGCCGTGCGGCGGTGTATACTCTGTGAGTTTGACCAGCGGAATACGAGTCTAGACGACAGCAAATTCCGAAGCGCGGTTTTCGACGGCGTCGTGGCTGTGCTGGAGGAAGACAAGCGGCGGTTCTTTGGCCTGTGAGCCAACATCGTCTCCCCGGATGGAGCTCCTTGCGGCGCTATTACTTCCTGAGCTCCAAGGGTTCCGCGTACGATGGGAATATGACCAAATCATATGTACTTCGAGACACTCATTCTCCTGCAGCAGCAGCCTCAAGCTCATGTGGCTGGCCAAGGAATGTGTCTGCCGGGGCATTACTGCTCCCGCTTCGGCCTCTCTGCAGACTAGCCAACACCTCCCCAGCAATCCCAATAGCCTCCTCCGGCAACCCAGCCAATCTCGTAACTTTCAACGCATGGCTCGCCCGATTCACACCCCTCCGTAGCTTATGCACGTAAGCCCACGACCCATCGCCCTCTTCCGCCACATCCGTACACCAACACCCCAAGCCATCAAAGTCTCGCGTCATATCTGCCAAAGCGTGGAAGTGCGTGGCAAACAACGTCCGGCTCTTGTTAACATGGTGGAGATGATGCAGACAAGCGTAGCCTACGGCGATCCCATCTTCGGGCGTAGTGCCACGACCAACTTCGTCCATGATCACGAATGAGCGCGGTGTAGCTTGCTTGAGTATCTCGGCCGTTTCCAGCATCTCGACCATGAACGTCGATTGATCTTGGTGAAGGCTATCGGCTGAGCCGACACGGCTGAAGATCTTGTCGACCAGGCCAATCTCGGCATAGTCCGCAGGGACGAAACAGCCAGTCTGTGCAAGGATGGTGATGAGAGCGTTCTGCCGAAGATAGGTGGACTTGCCAGCCATGTTTGGGCCAGTGATGAGGTAGATCTTCTCGGGGTCGCCTACGGCGCAGTCGTTGGAGATGAAGAGACGGCCTTGCTCGTTCAAGCTGACGTCGACGGTTGGGTGGCGGCCGCCGATGATGTTGTGGGAGGTGCTTTCGTTGAGGATGGGACGGATGAGGTTGCGGGCTTTGGCTATGGTTGCGGAGGAGCAGGCAACGTCAAGTTCGTCTAGCACGGCGGCGTTGCGACGGAGCTTCATGAGGTTCTCGATCACTTGAGCGCGCAGCTTGCCGAAGACGCGCTCTTCTTCTGTTCTGATGCGAAGTTTGCTGTCATCAACTCGGACGCCGAGATGTGTCCAGTCTGATAGGTAGAAGGTGCGGGTACTCTTTGTTGAGCCAATGCTGCGAGCGCCAGGTAGTGCAGCCAGGTCGCCCTGCGTATCCTTTCCCTTGACATGGCAGAAATGGCCGAGTTGTGCGCTCCACCTCAATGTCAGACTCTCAGCCTTGAGCTGCTTTCGCAGCTGTTGTGCAAGCTCTGCCTTCATCGATAGTAGCTTGTCCAAGTCCGAGTGCGCACGTTCCAGCGTAGTGGAAGCATGTCTTCGCATGATCCATATCTCCTCTGGCGAGCTATCTGCCGCGGCTACAGCTGCAGCCTTCGTCTTCGAAGCTCGCCTTGCAAGCTTCGGCGTCTTCTCACCGGCAGCTTCTGCAGCCTCGACCTCGTCAGCCATGCCTTCCGCCTCGATCATTTCCTCGGCATCAGCAGTATGTTGCCGATCTAAGCCCTCTTCGTCGATGGCTTCCTGTATGCTTTTGGCCACTTTGGCCGGGCCCTCTAATTCAACACGGCCAAGGATGTCCCATAGAAACCCGAGCTCCGTTGGCTCGTCTAAGGTGTCTTGGTCCATCTCTGTCGTGCGCTCCCGCTGAGCAATGATGTGATCATGCAGCACTTCTACCATGCGCCCCATGACGTCCACTGTCTTTGCAAGACTCAGTAAGTCATCAGCATCGCCTTTGCCAATCGAGAAGCGCTGCAGCAGACGAAGAGTATCTGCTGTACGCCGTAAAAGCGCAACCACATCCTCGCGCAGAGCGTCGTGGTTCACCATCTCTTGGACCAAGTCCAGCCGGTTGTTGATAACAGAGAGTGACATCGACGGAGACACAAGTCGCTGGCTAAGCAGACGAGCGCCGCTCTTGGTGACTGTCTGACGGACTGCATGTAGTAAACTACCTTGATAGCCTCCTTCTCGTAATGTACTCCGGATCTCGAGACCGCGGAGACTTTGCTTGTCGATGGACATATACTCCTCGTCCGAGCGTCGTATAGGTGGCTGGAGCTGGATCTTCGTATCGACCATCTTGTCGCGGATGTAGTCCAACACAAGGCTGCCAGCAGAGATCTCCTGAGCGGTGAAGGCGCCTACGTCCTTTTCGGCTATGGGGCGCTCGAGCATTGGCGTCCACTCCAGAACAGAAGAAGCATGCCTAGCGGAGGCATGAAAATGCATTGAATAGCCACCCTCCCCAAGCAGCTTCTGCAACTGCTGCTGTCCTACGTCCTCCATAGCCGAGTCCAACACAACCTCTCTCGGCCCAACCCTTGCCACGAGCGAAGATAAAGTAGCAAGATCACTGCTCTGCGTGAAGAAATCTCCACTGGACAGATCCACCCAACTCAACCCAACCTTCGTACTCCTCCTATACCTCTCATGGGCCTCAGACCTGCCTTCCAACCCGGATACTGCCCCTTCCAGATGCACACCCAAAAGATAATTATTCTCATACCCATCCAAAAACCCCTCGTCAATCAACGTCCCTGCCGTCACCACCCTCGTGACCTTTCGATCGTACATCGGTCCTCCGCTCTTTCCAGTACCCCTCCCACTCCCTTCTGGTAGAGGGACCTGCTCCGAGATAGCGACCTGCTTCCCGAGGTCTTGAACGAACATCTTCAGATACCGGTCCAATTGCGTATGCTGAAAGCCCGCCATAGCCACATCTCCTAGAGCGGTGGCTCGTTTGGCCTTCTTCAAGTTGACGAGTGGAGCATATTGGTCGACCTGGTCGAAGTACATCTCGTAGAAATCTCCTACTCGCGTGAGGACCACGCAATCGGTGAATTTGTTCACATTGTTGAGATGCTGTTGGAGGACCGTCGGGTACGTCTTTGCCGGAACGGCATCTTCCTCAGATGGTGGTAAGGCGGGTAAGACGCCTTGGGGGAGGGTACTGGCTTTGACCACGGTGCGGGTTTTGGCTCCTCGCCGCCACGTGATCCCTGGGTTGATGAGTGCTTGGGGCCATTGTCCATGATGAGCGATGATAGCGCATGATCTATGCGATGATTGCTTGTATAGCGCTTTGGACAGCGTGGCACTACATCTCGTGATACGCGAGCTCATGTGGAAGCCCTGCAGGTGGTGGTATGCAAGGGGTTAACGTGACGCATGAGCTTGAATGGACTTTGGCTTCCACGAGATTGATCTTCTAGTCGTGCGGTTTCTTTTCTGTCTCTGTACGGTCGATTTCCGTACTGGGCAGATAATGTCCTCAATGAGATCCGAAAGACGCGTTCCAAAGGAGACGCGAACTTCGAAGTGCCCGAAGTGCCTCGGTGGTCCCTGCCAGTCTAGCGACCCGTTCCTGACGATCCCGGAAGCTTGAGCGGGCGGGGTCCGTTCATGTCATCGATGTGTTCCTCTGCCAGGATAGCTGTGTTTTCGTCTCGTCTCTTCCATCTCTTCCATCTCTTCCATCCGACGACGTATGCTCGCCTCCGTAGACAATCTTCGAGCTGCAGGATCGATATCAGGCGATTCTTCATTACACCTACACCTCCGCATACACCAAGGAAACATAGCAAATATGGGTTCCACCGACAACACCCCCACCTTCGAACCCCTCCAAAACGACCTCCTCCTCCGCACCGCCCGTGGCCAGAAAGTCGAGCGCCCACCATGTTGGGTGATGCGTCAAGCAGGCCGCTATCTCCCCGAGTACCATGAAGCCAAGGGGAACAAAGATTTCTTCGAGTGCTGCAGAGACCCAGAAATTGCTTCTACCTTGACCCTCCAGCCCATAGAAAGATATGAGGGACTCATAGATGCTGCTATCATCTTCAGCGATATCTTGGTGATACCGCAGGCGATGGGTATGGAAGTCGTCATGGTTCCAGAAAGGGGCCCGCACTTCCCGCAACCGTTGGGGAGCCCCAATGATGACCAGTATCGCGAGGTAATGGAGCGAGAATGTGATGTCAAGGAGAGCTTGGACTACGTGTATAAGGCTATTACCATGACTAGGCAAAAGCTGAAGGGTCGCGTGCCCTTGTACGGCTTCTGCGGAGCACCTTTCACATTAATGTGCTACATGGTCGAAGGCGGCGGGAGCAAGATCTTCCGACAAACGAAGACGTGGATATACAAGTACCCCGTCGAGACCAAGAAGCTATTGCAGAAGATCGCGGAGCTCTGCGTGGAGTACTTGGCCCAACAAGTCGTGGCTGGAGCGCAGATCGTGCAGGTCTTTGACTCCTGGGCTGGGGAGCTGTCGCCGACGAGTTTCAGGGAAATTGCTATGCCGTATTTGGTGTATATCTGCGATCACCTCCCAACGAGACTGAAGGAGTTGAAGCAGGATGTTGTGCCGATGGTTGTGTTCGCTAAGGGAGCTTGGTATGCGCTTGATGAGCTGTGTCAGACGAACTACGATGTCGTGGGCTTGGATTGGTTGCATGAGCCTAAGGAGGCTTATGCCGTGGCGCAGAAGTATGGGAAGGTTGTGCAGGGCAATGGTGATCCTGGTGTGCTTTACGGTGGACACGAAGCCATTACGAGGGTGGTAGAGGAGATGGTTAGCGGCTTCGGCGGCGGAAAGCAAGGGTGGATTGCGAACCTGGGTCACGGTAAGTCTCTCCCCCCTCAAAAATCCCCCAGTCAACATTGATTGTACAGATATGCTGACAAAATGTGCTATGTACAGGCATAACCCCCTTCGTCAACCCCGACGATCTGAAGTTCTATTTCCAGGAGATCCACAGATTATCAGGTAGCTGACTTCGTTCGCTCCTCTGATACATCTGACGCTCTTGCCAACATTTTGCCTTTCTAGGAGAACATATGGATTCAGCCTTCCCAACGAAGACGGACCTCCAGGCTGCGGAGGGGAGGATGCATGTTAGGAATATGCTGCATGGGGACTGGTAGTCGCCACCATCCTCCTCACCACTCACCACCCACACATCCACTTTCACCGCTCTTCCTCGTCGCCACCGTCGATCGAGACTCTTCAATTCTTGTTCGGCGGTTCCCCAATATCCTCGTACCTAACCCCCGCAAACCAATAAGTCAGCCATCCACTCTCAATCAAACAAGGACACTACCCTCGCATCAACACCAACCAGTCATCAGGATGCTCCTCGATAAACTTCTGCATCAACGCCTCGCACTCGGCATTCTTCAAATTCACCAACTCGACTCCTTTGCGTTTGAGCGTGTCTTCGCCGCCTACGAGGGTGTTGTTTTCGCCCATGACGACGCGGGAGAGTTTGTAGAGGACACAGGCGCCTGTGCACATATCTATATTACAGGATGGATTAGTGGGCATCGGGAAAGATTTAGGGTTGGGAAAAGGGATGGAGGCGATGGGAATGGGGTGCGAGGGGATGGATGGTGGGTGTTTGGGATGGATTGGGCGTACCGCACGGTGAGAGCGTGGTATACATCGTTGCTCCCTTGTACGCGGAGGCTGGAAGGCGGCCTGCTTGTTCGAGGGTGGATATCTCGGCCTGGGCGGAGTGTCAGAAAAGTTGTTTGGTCGATGGGAACTAGACTACGGGTGTTACGAAGGCTATGTACATACATGTAAAGTCGCGCTACTCTTCTGAATCCTCATGTTATGGCCTCGACCTAGAATTTTGCCTTCGGCAGAGACGAGACATGCTCCAATGGGTATTCCGCCTTCGCTGGCGCCTTTCTTGGCTTCTGAGAGAGCGATCTTGAAGCCTTCGTCTTGGTCGGACGGGGCGGACATGGCTGGTGTCCAAGGCTGCTTCCTGGTCATAGCAATCTGATGTTAGGATAAGGAAATGTGTAGTTTTCCTGTTCGTACCTGCAGAATTGGATAGTTTTAAGGTTTCGGACCCTTACCGAGGAGTGACGTCTGCTTTACTCGGACTTAGCACGGAGGAAGGTTACGCGAAAGATCTCTCCCTGACATTGCATCTCTTCTCGTGGTACATCACCGCGAACACGTCCCAAGCAGACGAACGCATACGAAGCAGCATGACGAGCGCCCTGGTCTGCTGAGCGTTCTAGACAGAGATCAAGCGCACACGAGTGGGAAGAGCACGCGAAACGCGTTCCATCCACCACCAACCAGCGCGCACTAGATTAAGAGCTGTCGCAAGCTACTCAGCTCCTCCATCTTACAACTCAAACACCTACAACTATCTCTGAGCGAAGCAGAGAATCACGGATACCCATCGCCAACAGCAAGATAAGATGGAACACCGCGGGTGGCCGCCGGGCGGCAGCTCGCACCCTTCCAACGCAGATTCTCAGGGCCAGAGACCCGGAGCTAGTTTCGGGTACGTTCTTTGTCTTCCTCCCACTACCCGCGCATCAAGCATCATAGCTGTGCGGCTACCCGTCTGGACGCATTTCAGCTGCTTCACTCCTGCGCGCCGTGTGTCTTCAGATGAGAGTTACTGACAGCCTGCAGCACACCACATCAGACGGCACAGTCTCCACCACAAGGCCCAAGTGGCCTCCCGCCTCCTCCACATCAACCGTTTCCTCCGTTCCAGCAATCACACGGCCTTGCGAGCTTAGCTGGCCTCAGTCAGTCTTCGCCCAGACAACCGCCTCTTCCTACACACCGCCAGGAAGGCCCGCAATCACAACCACCAGGCTTCCCACTGCCAGGTATCTCGCAAGCCACCGGCCAACCCGGCGCAGCAGAACGTGAGCGCGACAGACGCGAGGTAGAGCAGATCCACATCAAAGAAGAGGAGGATCGCAGACATCGCGCGCAAGAGGAGCGTCAGAGAATGGAACAAGCTCCACCACATCAGCCGCAGCCGGGACCACCGATGCTGCATCAACCCGTCGCTCTCGGCCCGGGACGCGCACATGGTCCAAACGGCATTTTAGGCAATCCATCGATTGGCGCACCACCGCCGCAACTCCCGCTCGGCGCGCCAGCAGGTCCAGGCAATATCTTCGCAGGCGGACCAGTTCAGCCAGCGCAAGCACAGCCTGGACAACAGATGCAGCCTGGACACCTCATGCCTTTCGCGCCTGGCGCACAAGCTCAGCCGGCCCAGCAGCAGCAGATGGGTCAAGGTGGACAAGGCCAGCAGCCGATCTTGAATGACGCGTTGAGCTATCTTGATCAGGTTAAGGTGCAGTTCGCGGATCATCCGGATGTTTATAACAGATTTCTGGATATCATGAAGGACTTCAAGAGTGGCGCGATCGATACTCCAGGCGTGATTGGAAGAGTCAGCACGCTGTTTGCGGGTAACCCGGAGCTCATCCAGGGCTTCAACACTTTCCTGCCGCCTGGTTACCGTATTGAGTGCGGTGCGGGCGATGATCCGAATGCGATTCGCGTCACCACGCCCATGGGTACGACGGTGCAGAGTATGCCGCAGCCTCGTCCACTTAGCAGGCTGGGCCAGGACAGCGGGGATAGCATGAGGCCTGCGAACGGGACCTACACGCCTCAGCCCAGTGCTCAGAGCGCGCAGATGATGTTCAGTCCCAGTGGTCGAGCCATTGGGCCAGCTGTGCCGGGGCAGCAGCAGCATCTCTCACCTCTGGAAGCGGCGCGCCAGCAGGAGCAGATGCATGCGCAGGAGCAGCGCGGCGTCAACTCTCTCCAGAGCGCGGTGTCAGCTGCTGCCAGCGGTGGCCTGAGAGCTGGTATCTCGCCGAGAGTCACGCCGATGCCTGGTCAACAAACAGATGGTCAAGGCGATGGTCCGGGTATGGAAAAGCGTGGGCCGGTGGAATTTAACCATGCCATCAGCTATGTGAATAAGATCAAGGTACGTCCGCGAGCCACGAGCCACGAGTCGTTGCTGCTGGAACACGAGCGAGCGAAGCACGCTTCCTCCTGACTGCAGTGAATGAAAGCTAACACATGACTTCTGCTTATAGAACCGCTTCTCCTCTCAACCCGACATCTACAAGCAATTCCTCGAAATCCTGCAAACCTACCAACGCGAATCAAAGCCCATCCAAGACGTCTACAGCCAAGTCACCCACCTCTTCAAGACAGCACCGGACTTGCTCGACGACTTTAAGCAATTCCTCCCGGAGTCTGCTGCACAAGCGAAAGAAGCCGAGCGACGCCGGCTACAAGCTGAAGAGAGCGCGATGATGAGCAACATGCGCAACGAGGGCGGTGGCATGTACGGTAGCCCCGTGATGTCACGCGAGACAGGCGGGCATATGGCTGGTACACCTTCACATGGCAGAGGCTTGCCGCCAGTAGGCAACTTCGCGCCCACGCCAATCAGCAAGAATGACAGGAAGAGGAAGCCGGAACGCCAGGGTACTGCAGACAGCATGGCCGGACCAAGTGCTGGCAAGGCTGCAGGCGTAGGTCCTTTCGGCGGACAAGCCGGGCATGGCGGCAAGAGGCAGAAGCAAACACACGCTCAGGCTGCTACGAAAGGCGCGAATGATCAGCCTCCGGTCTCTCCTACGCTTGTCCCTGCGCTACCGACGCCGATGATGCCTACTACGACTTCCGTGGCTACGCACGACGAGCTGGCTTTCTTCGACCGCGTGAAAAAGGCTATTGGTAACAAGCAGTCGTTCAACGAGTTCCTGAAGCTCTGCAATATGTACAGCCAGGACTTCTTCGACCGGACGACGCTCATCCACCGCACGCGCCACTTCATCGGCAATAACCCAGACCTTATGAAGTGGTGGGAGAATTTTATCGGCTACGACGAGGACGCCATCACGCTGGAGAACAAACCTCGTATCCCCTCCGGCCGCGTCTCCCTCTCCAACTGCCGCGGTCTTGGACCCTCCTACCGCCTCCTCCCCAAGCGAGAGAGACAGAAACCTTGCAGTGGCAGAGACGAACTCTGCAACGCCGTCTTAAACGACGAATGGGCCTCCCACCCAACCTGGGCCTCCGAAGACTCCGGTTTCATCGCCCACCGCAAAAACGTGCACGAAGAAGGTCTCCACCGCATCGAAGAAGAACGTCACGACTACGACTACAATATCGAGGCTTGCGCGCGCACGATCCAACTCCTGGAACCCATCGCCCAACAACTTCGCCGTATGCTGCCCCACGAACAGGCTGAGTATAAATTGCAGCCGGGCTTGGGAGGGCAGAGCGAGACGATTTGGAAGCGGATTATTATGAAGGTTTATGGGAGGGAGAAGGGAGGGGAGGTTGTGGGGCAGTTGTTGGGGAGTCCGTATAGTGTTATTCCGGTGCTGTTGAATCGGTTGAAGGAGAGGTTGGAGACGTGGAAGATGGCGCAGAGGGAGTGGGAGAAAGTTTGGAGGGAGCAGACGCAGAGGATGTTTTGGCGGTCTCTTGACCACCAGGCGGTGGCTAATGCTAAGGGGGATAAGAGGCAGTTTCAGACGAAGACGCTGCAGAGTGATTTGGCGGTGAGGCATGAGGAGATGAAGAGGTTGGAGAACATTCATCGTGGCACCATGCGCAAACCGCAGATGGAGGCGATGGTTGAGGATGTGGATGTGGTGGTTGATGTGGCGTATATGCTCTTGCAGTACGTGAAGTGGAATTTGGAGACTGAGCAGCCGAAGCTGGGACCCTTCATCAGGGACTTCGTGCCGGTGTTCTTTGGGCTTGATGCGGAGGGCTTCAATGCGAAGTTGAGGGAGAGGATGGGCGATACGCCGCCGAATGAGATGGCTGATGAGGCTATGTCTGGGGTTGAGGATAGCAGTGCGCGTGGGCGGAAGGCGAAGACGGGCAACTTGCTCAGAACGGCGCTTGATCGTGGACGGGCTGGCAAGATGGGCAGGAAGGAGAGGGATGACAGTATGTCCCGTGCTAGTACACCGGACGTGGCGTCCAATGCTGGAGATGCGCCGGAGGAAATGGCCGTCGATGCCACCGCTGCTGGCGAAGAGACGGCCGAGAAGTCCGAACAGCAGCCCGTTGGACGCTGGTTCGACCACCCATCGATCGGCAAGCGCAATGTGCTCGACGGCAAAGAGCTGGACCCAAACGAGCCGCAGAAGAGAGATGTCTACAAGATGTGGGCCAACACCCCGCTCTACTGCTTCGTGCGCATGTTCGTCATCATGTACGAGCGTCTGCACAAACTCAAGCTCGCGGAGAAGGAGGTCGCGGCCATTGTCCACAATGCGCAGAAACCCAAACCCGCCACCGACCTCGGAATCATCGACAAACTCCCCGTCGATTTCTTCGCCGACACTTCGGCGGGAGCGAACTACTATAAGCAGATGCTTGGGAAGTTCGAGGATATGCTTAAAGGAGACGTTGATGCGAGCGAGGTGGAAGAGACGTTAAGACGGTTTTATTTGCAGAGTGGGTATCCGCTTTATGCTTTTGAGAAGATGGTGCAGGCGACGGGGAGGTTTGCGTTGCAGGTGGTTAATAGTGAGGGGAAGGAGAAGAGTTGGGAGATTTGGCAGTTGTTTAGGCGGGATAGGGGGAAGGAGGTTTTCACGATGGCGCAGGGGATGGATTATAAGAAGGGGGTGGAGAGGATGGTGAGGGAGGGGGATTTGTATCGGGTTGATTATGTGAGTTTCCTTCGCCTCTGGCGGGTTTTAGAGTGAGGGAGGTGGTGGTGAGTTAAGGAAGGTTTGCTGACTTGATCTGTGTGCAGGACCAAGCGAAGCAGAAGATCATGTACTACCTCGTTAAGAAGACGGATCCGGCGTACTATGAGGATGGCCTTTCGGAGATGGATAGGGATAATGAGTGGAGGGCGTACATCGCTTCTTACCAGACTGTGGAGAATACCGATGGTGTTCCGCGGACGAATCTCCAACTGCCTTTCTTGGTCCGGAATACGAGGGCCATGGGCATGGATCCGAAGAGCACTTCTTACCCTCCTTCCCCGCCACCGCAACCACTCGATACAGGAGACGCCTCATCCGCTGGGCCAGTGTTGTCGGGGGAGAAGATGATGCAGCGGTTGTATGGGGCTAAGAACGAGGAGAATCTTGTGCTGAGGATCTCTCTGGATCAATATAAGACGCATTTCCAGCCTAATACTCAGGAGGGCTGGGTCGAGCCTGTTGGTGTTAGGGATGCTAGCGAGCTCGGGACTAGGGAGGCGGAGGCTAGTGCGGGGTGGAGGGAGGAGCAGGTTAGGGATCGGTTGGTGACTAGTAATAAGGCGATGAGGGGGTTGACGATGGAGGAGGTTGCGAAGGCTAATGAGGGGTTTGGGGTTTTGGTTAGGGGGGAGGTGGGTGGTGAAGGTTGTGAAGGTGTGGAGGGGGAGGGGGAGGGGATGGAGGTTGATGGGGAGTAGGCTTCGTGGACCTGGGTTTTGTGGGTGGCGTGGCCGGCGTGGCCGGCGTGGGTGGCGTTCGAGGGTATTGGGTATGATACCACCGCGCTCTTGGCGTTTGCTTTGAGGCTGCTATGTGTTCATGATGTTCTACATCTCATAGGCTACATCGGTACCTGCTGCAGCATGATCTCCGATGTAGAAGACCCGCCGCTGCCACTGTTGTGTAAGCTGTGGCAACCAATTCCGTCGTCGTCTTCTGGGAGAGCCAGTCAACCGCCTGGTGCTGCGGCTGTGCAGCACGATATTATCTGCGCTACCGGACGGGCTGAACTGTACTCACGTTGTTCTAGATCGCATCGGTACCTGCAGCTACCTGATCGCCAATGCAGAGCAACGTTGCCATTCTAACTCGTAGAACATGCTGATCGTGTCGACAGCCTCCAGCCTGGCGGCGTGGCAGCGGCAGCGGCAGCGCAGCACGAGAATATTTGCAATTACCCGACTGCCCTTCATTGAGTCATGCGGTGCAATCATGGACACCACTCGGTCTTCGATTTGCCGCCTCTCTCAGCCTGTTCCTGTTCCTCGCATCCTTCTCTGCCGAACCTCCTCTACCCCGCAAACATCTCTCTCTCTCTCCACAGCCCTGCAGGTCGCCCACCCGGCCCCATCATCAATGCATGCAGGCTTGATATGACGATCGCAGGAAGTCTGCGGCTTGTTTTTCCATCAATGGCCGTACCCAATGGAGCCTGGCTTTCGGACGAGGTACCTGGAAGGCCATTTAGCCGTCCACCATTGCCAACGGCGCGATGGAAGGAACATGGCATGCATACCACTACTGCAGCCCCAAGCCACTCTGACGAGAAGGTTCCTGAGCTAGTGCTAGGGGCTTTTCTTCGCCAGATGAATGTGCGGGCAGCTTGTGGGCCATGAGGGTTGGTATAAGAGGGCTGTCGCCCAGGGCCGCAAGAAGATGAGACGCTTTAGGACTTGCTAGGTCTTCCGCCCGCAGGTACCGCTATCCAAGATGTTGTCCAAGGTGGTCTCTGCGTCTGTATTCGCGGCGGCGGTGCAGGCTGTGAGCTTCGCCGTCTCGTCTTCGGGCGGTAATGCTACATCGCCTTACCAGTATGGCCTCATGTTTGAGGTGAGAAATACTTCCATTATGACAGAGATCACAAAGGAGGAGGCTCATACTGCTGCAGGACATCAACAACTCCGGCGACGGCGGCGTCTACGCCGAGCTCATCTCGAATAGAGCCTTCCAGGGCGACAGCATTTTCCCGAAGAGCCTGCAGAACTGGACTGCCCTCGGCGGAGCAAAGATTGCTCTCACGAACGACTCTACGCCTCTTTCAGCTGCACTACCCTCTTCGATGCAAGTCACCGTAGGCAACGGCAGTACCGGTACTGTGGGCTTCTCCAACACAGGATACTGGGGTTTCCCAGTCGTAGCAGGCTGGGAGTACAAAGGCAGCTTCTGGGTCAAGGGCGGCCTCGACGGGAACTTGACCATCTGTCTCGCCTCCGACTCCGACGAGCAGTACGCTGAGGCATCTGTTGAAGTCTCGAGCTCCAGCTCGTGGACACAGTACAACTACACTTTCTCGCCTTCGGCCAGCGCGCCGAACAGCAACAACACGCTGAACTTCACCTTCGCTGCTTCGGGTCTGAGCGGGAGTGCGAACTTCAACTTGCTATCTCTGTTCCCACCAACGTACAACAACCGTCCGAATGGTCTTCGGATTGATCTCATGGAGGCTATGGCTGGATTGTACCCGTCCTTCTTCCGTGCGCCTGGTGGTAACAATATCGAAGGCTTGCAGTCGCCGTATTGGTGGAATTGGACTCAGACAATTGGACCGCTTGAGGATCGTCCGGGCTACCCTGGTACTTGGGAATACGAGAACACGAATGGTCTTGGTAAGATATGTTCACACTCTGTTGCAGTTATCAGCATGCTGACAGGCTCCTCAAGGTCTGATCGAGTACCTGCTCTGGGCACAGGACCTTGGCATGGAGCCAATCTTGGCTGTATGGTCTGGTCTGTGGCTTGATGGTGAGGTCGTTCCCCAAGATGAACTTCAGACGTACATCCAGGCTGCACTTGACGAGATCGAGTTCTTGATGGGCGATGCTTCCACCGCGTGGGGTGCTCGACGTGAGGCTCTCGGATATGGGCCGTTTCAGATCAACATGGTTGAGGTACGTCACCGACATCCTGCCTTCTAAATCCTTGATGAGAACTCCGCTAACCGAAGGGTCTGTCTATGCAGGTCGGCAACGAAGACAGCCTAAACGGCGGCGAGCCTACTTACAGCGAATACCGCTTCAACGCTTTCTACAACGCAATCCACGCCGCGTACCCAGATATCATGATCATAGCCTCGCATTACGATGTCGGCGGCCCTACACCACCTTTCAATGGCACCGGAGGTGATTTCCACGAGTACGCCGTCCCGGTGCAGATGTCCTCGCAGTTCGGATACTTCGACAACTACACTTCCGCCCACCCGGTCCTCATCGGCGAGTACGCTATCGTCGAGTATGACCAATTCAACACCAGCCAACCGGCCTGGACGGCCGGAGCACCGCGTGCGTTCGCGCCATTCTGGTATGGCAGTGTAGCAGAGGCCATCTTCCTGCTTGGTGCTGAGAGGAACTCGGACAAGATCATTGGTGCTTCATATGCTCCCTCGTTCCAGAACCTGAACAGATGGCAGTGGATTCCGAATCTCATTGAGTTTGATGCTTACCCGGGACACACTACGCTTTCCACCAGCTGGTACATGATCAACCTCCTCTCCGGAACCAGGATCACAGAGAACCTGCCAATGACGATCACAGAAGGTGGTTTTGGCCCTGCCTACTTTGTCGCTGGTCGCAGTGATGTGACTGGCTCGCATATCGCCAAGTTTGCTGTGTACAACAGCACTGGTAGCGTGCCTTTCGCTTTGACATTTGAAGGCGTCGGAGCGGGAGCGACTGGTAACTTGACTTACCTGACCGCGCCGATGAATGCTACCAATCCGATTGGCGGTAACGTGGTACAAGAGCATCAGGTTGCTGTGACGGCTAGCCAGAACGGCACTTTCAGCTTCAGCCTGCCAGAGTACAGCATTGCTGTGTTTGAGGTTGGTGCTGAGGCTGCTGGGTATGGGCATGGTTATGGCAATGCTGGGAACAGGCATGGTTGGAAAGGGTGGAAGTCTTGGGGGAAGGGTAAGTGGAGCCACGGGAGTATGAACCAGTATGGGCAGGGATGGTGGTGAGCTCTAGCTTAAAGATAGCATTCTGCAGCACAATCACGATGATCAAAACTTTCATCAAGTACTTTATCATGTCGAAGTCGTAAGCGTTCAGCCATTGCATGTGAAATCGTCTATCTGCCCCTACTTGGTCAAAGCTTCGGCGAGCTTTCAATCTCTAGATCCTTCACTTTCGACCTTCTCATCACCATCTCGAGCACTTTGCCATTGTAGCATTGATGGAGATCTCAGCAGAGAAGAAACGAAAGATCATGGAGCCAAAACCATACGACGAGCAAAAGGGTACCGTCTCCGAGGCAGATGCTCTGGTCCACTCCACCGATCCATTGCACCCAGCAAACCACATCAGCGACCTCTGTAGGCGGTTTTACACCTTAGGATGGGTCACAGGCACGGGTGGCGGTGTCAGCATCCGCAAGGGAGACCACATATACCTCGCACCCTCCGGCGTGCAGAAAGAGATGATGCAGCCTACGGATATGTTCGTCATGGACTACAACACCAAGACCTATCTACGGAAGCCACAGGTAGGCTGCTTTTACCTCTCTCCGGAGATCCAACATGGCCGTCAGCTGACGGCCAAGGTAGGTCCTCAAACCATCTGCTTGTACTCCTCTTTTCCTCGCAGCGTACACTCACC